>JAQFXV010000138.1:0-34040 GCA_034694065.1 Camisia spinifer
ATTGTTACCCTCTATTAAATTTAAGAGAAGAAACTTTTGATAAGGAGCGTGCTCGAAGATCGGCTTGACCGTCCTTGTTAATATTAGTAGTGTATTGAGTGATCACAACCTTCTCACCCAATGCTCGAGCGGGTCATTAGTTATTGCTAAGGAATCCTTTAGCGTAATAATAGTCCCACTTTTGCGATAAATCATTCAAACTTTCAATAGTTAAGTGATTTTAAGCTTCATTAAACTCCAAACCCCTCTCATGTCGTGGTTTATCGTTCATTCATATTTCATGATTTTAATAAAAACTATTTTTGATTTCAGTTTTAAGAATATTAATTTCTTCTGAAATTATTTTAATGATTTAATCAATTTTTTTTATGTATTTCTATGGCTTTATCGAAATATTTATATATTTGCAAACTTTTGAACCAATCCTTTGAAACTTTCAAACATAAAAACTTTTAAGATAAGCATTTATTCATTGAATTGATATCAAGTGAATTGATTTTTATCATTAATTATAAGTTGATCACAAGTTTGATTGATGTTGAATAAGTTGAGTATTATTTAAAATTCAAATTATATATCAATAAGATTTTGTACCCAAATATATTTGTATTTATTGCATAACCACTAAAATATAGATAGAAATTATTGATAGAATCACTTGTATTGAACATAATTCAAGTATTTGACCAATAGTTAAAATTTTTGAGACTTGAAAATTAAATTTATAAAAAGATATATAAAATTTGAAAAAGTTTGAGCGAAAGAGTTATAAGTAAATAAAATAGAAAAGTTGCAAAACTATTGTTTTTGAGCAATCGGAAAATGCGATTAATTGTTAAGATTCTAAATATTATACTTAATTAAAATGCAATCATTTTAGTCTAAAAGCTACGAACAAAAGCATCATTTATGTTCGGGAACTGTGAGAAGTGCTTCTTCAGGCGCTCGATCAACATTACAATTCTATAGGAAATAAAAAAAATAATGCACAATATCATAATCAGATTAACTAAAAGTTTACTATAAGTATAAATCAAATGGAAGAACAAGTATTAAATATTTCAGCTATTGTTACTCCGTTTGTATAAATTATAGTCTAAGTTATAGTGACTTAAAGGCAATTAATTTATGAATATCTGATTTAAAATCAATGAAATTGTTATAAAAGCTTAAGGTTTAGCTGACATGAAAACGAAGCAACATTTAGAAGTGATTGCACTACAGCTTCAATTCATGGAATAAATATCTTGAGTACAAAACTAAAGCAAACTTTATTAAAAACGAAATAATTTCAATAAAAACATTTTCTAAATATTTTTCCAATCATTAAAATTGATATTTTATATAATTTAAAGACAAAAAAATAAAACATGAGTTAGCATTAGTTAACAATAATGTATTAAAATTAATTGTCATTCCGATAAATTACAAAAAGATAAAGAACTTTCTTCATTGAACATATGCTCCATTTAATCATTTGAACAGATAATTATTTACTCTCTTAGTATTCATTACACTCTATTTCTTCTGATACCAATCGCTCTTTTAAAGGAGCCTTTGTTTCTGATGTCCTTTTTATTTTTGAATGTTTAGAATTGCCATTAATAGTGGCTTTAATTAATGGCTCAATAATACAGTTATTAGACAAAGATTGCGATCGCGAACAATTACCGTTTAATGATCTCATTGTACGATGAATTACCTGCGAAAACAGTTACAAACACGACCTTTAAAAAATCTTTGGTCAATATTTCTTGATAAAAAATAAATAAAAAAGACTTTCAGGATAGGAAGCTGTAGTGCAATGCTGTGAATGCAGGAATTCAAAAAAGCATTGAATTAAACATTTAATATAAGAATAGGAAATAATTCAAGACTAAAGAGATGACAATCAAAAAAAAGTATTAATCGATAAACGAATATTCAATGTTTCGACTGTTGAATAAGTGACTATAAATAGTAAGTTAAAGAACACACATGACTTTTTTTAGGTAAAACAAACCTATTGTAAACCGAATTTGATAATATCTGTTTTAAGAAGTCTTACCAGAGGTTTTTCGCGATGAGTATCAACTGCTTCAATTGGAATTGTGATTTCATCGACTTGACAGCCATATGCAACTGGAGTTAACTTGATTATATTGTGTAAGGGGACTTTCAAATAAGGAAGATCGTCTGCAAATCCCGAGAAAAAAAAATGATTCTTTTTTAATAAATCTTACTTTATTTTGCTTTTATTCCACCACAACTCATAACCGATTACTCTCTTATCATTAAATATATCTTTATATATATTATATTAATAGATGTGTTCAACTAATAAATAAGTTATAATAATAAAGAATGGATTCAACAACAAAAAAAACATATAAATAGCAAACTGTATTACGGTTTACATAAAATTGGGCCCAAAATGATTTAATAAATAACATTATTGAGATTAAAGACAACAAAAGTGCGACTAGACATTGATAAAAGTGTTTGTGAAGTGGAGGAAAAAACTAGTTCCCGCTCTATAATAATTCATGATCGTCAACAGCCGCTATCGGAACTATAATTTCTTCGATTTGACACCCGTAAGCGAGAGGCGTTAACTTGATTATAGTATGAAGCGGTACTTTTATCATTGGCATGTCTGCTATAGATATGGAAAGAATCAAAAAGTTTTGCGAGCATTTTCTTATCATATATCTCGTCCCATAACAATTTTCAAAATTTAGATATAATTTCAACATAAAATAAATAATTTCAATCAAAAATCATTTTTCATATTTAACAAATATCTCAACTCACCTGAACTTTTATCAAGAAAATAAGCCAAAAGGCATCGCAAAACTGCTTGATGTCCGACTACGAGAACATTCTCCTGTCTTTCCAACTCCATTATCACCGGTTCAAGTCTTGCGACCAAATCTTCATATGACTAATATTTTCAATAAATGATATATTTTAAGTGAATATTTACCAATTAATTTATTTGAGAAGCATGAGAAAATACCTCTCCCTTAGGGTAGCGATAATGGAATTTGTCCTGATCTCGAAGAGCAAATTCATCCGGATATTTGATTTGAATTTCTTCGTATGTCATTTCTTCACAAATTCCTGCATCGATTTCATTGAGTGCTTTCCATCTTTCCTGTGGAGCTTTAATAGCCTCAGCTGTTTGACACGTTCGACGAAGTTGTGAAGTCCAGACACGTAGACGTGGAATATTCTGTTCAGAAATATATTTAGCCAATGCTTTAGAGTATTCCCAACCCCTTTCAGACAGTTCTGCGTCACCACCTATTCTTCCGAGTAAGTTATAGACACTTTCTCCGTGTCGGGTCAGATATATTGAGCGCGGAATTATGTGAATATTCATTAAATAATAAACAACTCTGCTCTGAATGTGACCCTCGTGTCTGTGCACTAAAACCTTTTCTCCGGCATTAAATATTTTCATGAAAGAGAAATGTTTCTCTCGTTCTTCATCGAGTGGTTGATATTGTTGTTCATAGTGTAGAATACGTTGTGTAAAATCTTTGAGAGCGTCTTCATTGTTGACGTCACGATAGTCTGGACTGTGAACCTTTACCTCCTTTAATATAAGATTAGAAATAAAGTTAAGCCAATATCTGTCTAAATAAAGGAGAACTACTTTAAGGTCTGCCAAAATAAAGGAAAATTTTATTTTGGATCAAATTCAATGTCATATTTATTCAAATTGTTTGGCTTGCGATTTAAAAGTTCTTTAATATGAAAAGATGAGAAGATTAGATAAGAATTGAATCTTTAACCACATTTACCCTAATATTGCACTCAATAATGTTGGGATCACTACAATATGATTCGACGAAGAATAGTTTGTAACCATACTTCTCGACTACAGTATCATAAATAAGTTGTCTGCGATCGAAAGTAGTATTAGTGGCGTCATAAACAGCCACTTCTCCTGTTCCTTCTTCAAGCCATGAACACATGTCTTCCAACGCCGCGACAGCACATTTGCTAGAATACAAATACACAGGTATTTATAGTTATGCAAAAATTCAATGTCAAGCTATCATTAGATAAATTTTTTAGCTTTTGCCAACACTGTATCATTCACTTGACATTAACTATTATTAATGCTCATCTAATTAAATACTGCATTTAAATATAGATTTTGTCTATATATGAATTCTCATTCTAAATATGGTTGAGATCTTTTTAACGCGTCTTTTCGTAGAAAATAGAGTTTATATGTATTCAATCGTAGTTCTAAAATTGACTCACTTTCTGATTACGAGCGCATCTTTATTATCTGGTCTGAAGAAATCGTGATTGCGATAGGCTTTAGTGGCTAGTCTTCTATATTCACCAACATTGAAGACTCTTGTGTTGATTCCAATCCATTTTAGATAACGCGTCAACTTTTTAGCGATATATGTTTTTCCGCGAGCGGGCAAACCAACCATCGCAATGACATGAGGAATATTAACATAAGTTGTAGTTCTATCGCCTGTAAAAGACA
The DNA here is from genome assembly GCA_034694065.1 of Camisia spinifer. Taxonomy (NCBI): domain Eukaryota; kingdom Metazoa; phylum Arthropoda; class Arachnida; order Sarcoptiformes; family Camisiidae; genus Camisia; species Camisia spinifer. The sequence continues at coordinate 4,496 of JAQFXV010000138.1, forward strand.
CATAAATTCATTTAAAGTTTATATTTAGTTCAACTATTGATATATTTTCAGACATGATTTCAAAATAAATTATTCAAATTCTATAATAATGACCTCTGATTGGGAAGGGTTTCGCACCATTGTTTTGAGATATTTTTCTATTTGGTAACTCTTCTTTAGTCATTATTAAAGCTCAATTATGTTCAACACTTTTCAACAAATAAATTGAAAGCAAAAGTTCAATATAAGTTCAACTCCGAAAAAATGAATTGAAAACACGAAAATCAATTTGATTTAAATACTATTTATTTATCTCTAGTATTTATTCAGAAGTTGACGCAAACGGACGCAAACGAACGCAAACTTTTCCGATTGCGAGTGAGTTCTGTTTGAAGAGTAATTTTAATGGGAAAGGAAAAGATACAGCTTTTCGTTATTTTCCAGAAGGAAAGTATCTAATCATCATCTGATATAATAGATATCTCCACCTTCAGAAAGGTCTCTCAGGTATAACCAATAGGGAATAAGTTAACAGACGATTGCACTGAAAACTAATTATTGGAAATCTTGACAAAACCAGTTAGCAATCAAAATGACGAATCGAAAAATATTTTGGCCTTCACGTGAAGACTCGTATTACTGAACAGCAGAATTCAATAAATATTTATTAGTCAAACATAGCGCCACTTTTTATCACACAATTAATTGATAACATTAAACAATAACAGCTTAATCACAGCTCTATTAATAGTATTGAATAACAATTATTAAGATAATTAATTAATACTTAAACAAATAAACAGCATAAAGTTCTCAGTTTAACTGACTATGGATTTGAGTAATAATATATCACAAATATTATAACAAAATATATGATAAGAAAGTAATTTAGTTCTAAAGAACTAATAAGATATTGAGATATTAACGAAAGTTATACTCAGAATAATGATAGTTATTCGATAGTTAAACGGTATTACTTAAGCGTGTTTCACAATATGAATGAATTGTTTAAAAAGTCGATCATTAAATTCTCATAATGTCAACCCAGACCTTGTAGTTGATTATTTCTAGTATAGTTCAGTATATAAGTACCGGTTCCTAATGACTTAGTAATGATGCAAAAGTATAGCGCATGACTGACATTAGAATTTGAAGCGAAGTACAGAATATCCGCGTAGTTCTGATTTTTAGGGGCATTAAATAATTGCTGTTAAGGCGAAAATCATGTGTAATCCATGTTTTTACTACTTGGTTGTATCTTAGAGCTTGCTCGCTATTACGTTACTATTACGTAACTACAAATAATATAGAATACAGATCTCTATGGAAATGTAACACATACTATGGATGTCATCAAATACTACCCATGCACTTATTTCTAGCAAATCAATGATAGACTACAACTCAATCGATCTAAAATGCGTGGTTGGGTTCACATTCGATCACAAAGAACAAATTTCTTTTTACTTCAACGCTTCAATTATGTGTAAATTTGCATTTCATTATTAATACATTAATATCAATCGTATACCTCTATTCTTTTTAGATATCCAAAAAATATCAATGCTGTAGAAAATGTCAAATAATTCAATGAAGTTTCAATATTATGTTTATATTTTTTTTAACATCAAAATCCTGTTTACATTTTGATTGAAATATTTTTAATGGCCCTTTAGATCCTCTTCAATTTGAAATAAGTTGGAATTTTAAAATCAATGACATATTTAGAGAGCAAGAAAATTAGATAAAACTAACCAAATCTTATTAGAGTGTGGGAACCAATTTTTAGAGTTGCATTTGTATTCACTAATATTACAGTAATATTATATGTAATAATATTATATTATTTAATCGAAGAAATGATTGTAATTTTGGAACTGTTACAGACTTGTATTCAAATTTTGATTTTCTTGAAGTTATAATTGAAATAAAATCCAATTTAAAAAATCTTTAATTACTTAAAACTGAAAATTAAGAAGCGCTCGTGTACTTCAGAAAAAGGTTTGAGTTTTGTTTATACTATTATAAGCTCAGACCTGAAATCCCAGATATGCTTATGAGCTGCAACTTTCCTGAGTTCATTATTGTATCGGTAGTTAACATTTATGTTATTCATACAAATTATGGACTATAATAGTTTAAGTTAGTTAACTAACATTCAAGAACATTTGCTCAAACTTGAGAAAAATTCAATGGTTGCAGCGCTTTTTCCAAAAAGATCAGAAAGCCTCAATTCGTACTTAAATTCGTTTGGACAACAAAATAAAAACGCATATCTTAGTTGTCTATAAGCAATGACTTAATTTAAGGCAATGACAGAAAATTTCATTATCATTAAATCATCTTTAAGAGAATGATAATTATTCAAATTAATTCAATCCCTAAAAATCAAATGAGATTACACTGAATATTGAGATAAGAAGTGAGGAAAATTATTTTCTATCCTTCAATGAAATTTAAACAAGATTGTGAACACTTTCATTCTAAATAATATTATTTTTCAATTTATTTGTTGTAGTTTTACTTTTTTTTATCAAGATTTGAACTTCACTTAATCTTAATCTTAATCTTAATTCTGAGAATTGAAAATCAACGCTTATTGCAATCATTTTCAATTGCAATGATTTGAAATTTCAAAAACGAATCATTGGAAACGGAATGTTTAAATTTTTTTAGTCTTATTCAGCGTATTTAACTCTGATTTATCATGATTTAAATTTTATTTTGCTAAACGAAATAATATTAAGTTAATTAAAAGCTTTAATCAAAATATAAAAGTTAAAACATTATAAAACATCCTAAACAGGAATTGTATTTTTACAAAATGAACGCACTGAAATTTTACACTTTGAAAGCTGAAAATAGCAAAAAAGTACATTGATTTTTGACACTTTGATTATTTGATAACTTTAAAACTGTATATTTTGAATTAAAAGAACCAAATATTCCAAAAGTTTGAATGTAAATCATAAATAATTATAGAAAAATTAATTTTTATTCAAAATATTAATATTTTAGATGAAAAGCAGACCAATTCATCATATTTGCATTGGAACTGACAAATTACAAGTACAAATAGAAGTTAGTATTGGATGATTTAAATCTCAAATAAATTAATTATTGTAAGTAAAGTAAATTCTTTGAATAGAGTTTTAGTTAAATTATTTTTCTTCGTAAATGACATAATAGCTATACAAATATGCTGAACTCAATTGGTGTGAACTCAATTATTTTTATCGAACTGCATCTTATTGTTTGTTTTATTTAAATTATCACAACTCATAGTCATAACTATAAATTTTGGATTTAATCTAAAAGTTTGGAAATGTGGGGCAGACTTTGTAACACACAAAAACTGATTATTCTGTGTATTCTTTGAAATGAGTTCAATGATATGCTAAGAATTATCATTCTATTGAAATTGTGGACATGTCTGCATATGAATTGTGCACACGTGTCAATTACACTTAAGAATGATTCATTTATATAAAGCATTTAAATTACTATTTACGTATTTAGGTTAAAATTACTTAGTCTATCAATTAATAATAGGCTCAATTTGATGAAAGTTTAAAATGACACCAAAATATTTACAAAACTACTTATGAATAGAATATTATAAAAATCTTAAAGCCTCTTAATTCATATACACATCTAATTTGCTTCTGACCTTGAATTTATTCTCATTTCTTTAAGTTTTTATTCTATTTTCCAGGCTCTGGTCATTTGACTGAAAAAAAATTCAATAGAATCAATGTGAATGATATGTCATTCAATGATAGACATTAGGATTTATCAATCATTATTTTTACTCAAGCTTTGTTTTTTTTGTGAAGATTCTTCAGCTAATATTCTTCTAAGTATAAAACCATTAAATTATACATTTTTTGATCCAATCATATAATTTCTACACAAGAATAAATCGCGAAATATGAAAGCATACGAGTTTAACATTGAGTTTTTTCATTCAGCATTCACTCAACCGCATGATCTATTCTTACAGTGACAATGATTTTAAAATATTCCTCAACTCAAAACTGATGAGTATTTTCTGGCATTAATGGGAACTTAATTAGTAAGAGAATATGTTTGAAACTATTTAAATGAGCTAACTTTGAAAGCATTAATTATGTGAAAAGATAAGTTATAATAAAATAGAAATAAATTTGAATACGTGAACAAATTCATGTTAGATAATAAAATTGTATAAGATTAAAATTCGTTCATTGGCCTCTTCTAATAAAAAGCCAAACCGTTTTGCTTTTTCAGATTATAAGGAAAAAATAAAGCTCTGTTGAACTGTATGGCATTTCTAATATCAAACTCAGGTTTGCCTTTTAAGTTTGATGAAGCGTACAAATCAGACAGGTCTTCAGGTCTTTCAAGAATCAACATTTCAAATATGAATAGCATAGACCGTTATAAGACATCTATTGTCCGCCATCCCATCCCCCAATCTTATACATCAGGTCCCTCTCTTAGAAGCTTTTTTAGAAAACGGGACCTTTAAGTATAAAAAACTTCTTAAAAGAAGAGAGAGAGAGAGAGAGAGAGAGAGAGAGAGAGAGAGAGAGAGAGAGAGAGATTTAGGCAATTCTTGAGTGAGTATTTGAATTACGTTAAGGACGACCTCCAGTAATGTACATAATGCATATGCATTCTATTTTTGGGGGGCATTCGCTTTTAGATATTTTTACTTATGCAAAAGTGATTCTCTCTCTATCACATCTTTTGAACCCCTCATGAGAAAATCAAGCAAAGCTTTTCCAAAGCTTAGATACTGTTAGAGATTTATTCTTATAGCCGCAGTTGATTCTAGCTTTAAATCTTCAAAAAGAAACGGCATTGTTATGCTATGGGAACCTTTAATTTCGTTATCAAAGGGAAAAATGAAATATGTTTAGGTATTTAAAAAAAGAATTAGAGCCGTCTGGTATTTTCTTTTCAAATTCAAAAATGTTGAGATAATTTATTACTCTAATTGAGCAAAATTCATTAATTAATAACTAAACTTCAGGCATTACTGAATAACACTTTAATATAGATAGATATACAGATAGATATATGAACAATATATATATAAAGATATCATAATATCTATAATATATTTAACATAAAATGCAAAGCATTTTGATGACGAGTCATAAAAGAATGCATTCAATATTTGAAAACAAAATTTATGTAAATTCTAAAAAGTCTGTTACACTGAATTTGCTTTTTAAAATAATTCTTTTTTTTTGTTTGTATTCATAAATATATCCCTTTTCGTGTAAATGCGTTTTTTCAGACATTCTTTCCATTTATTTATTGTCAAAAGTCTTCAAAACTCTCTGCTATCAAATGTTGAACTGAGATAAAAAGTGAAAAATTCCACTGAAAGTTTCTAAACTAATTTATTTGAATATTCTATAATTCATTTCAGCGGAAAGAGTTAAGCTCTTTAGGAAATAATCATCTGAAAACTATTATAATAAGACTATTATCAGTTCCATTGAGGACATATCAAAAATTGTTATCAGAATAAAGGTTTTGAATTGATTAAAAACTTATCATAATTTATAGGTACGCAATACTAGATTAAGTTATTGCGTAAAACGTTGCTCTAGACTTGAAGTACAATAAATTATACGATTACTTACCTTATAATTATATGAATAAAATTAAATTTGCATATAAAAAGCAAAATTATTTATGAAATTCCATTTTACAACCTTTATTGATCCGATGATTCATAATCAAGGATCATAATTAATGAGGCGATTGTCTTGAAATATTGTTACGATATTCATTGATTCATTTGATTAGTTTAATTCATAAATATGCAATTCATCGATGAATTTATTGAAATGATCGCGTATTACATCTGAATAATAGCAGTATTAAGTATTGATCATCAGAATAAGGAAATGCATGCAATTCATTAATTATAAAATATATGATTCTAAAAAGATTCGAAAATTCGATGAAAATAGTTTGAAAGCAAATTTATTGATTATTACGACTGCATATATTTCAATCTGTGATTTGAAATGCATCTAAAAATAAGATAAATGCCGAACAATTGTGCAAATATTTCCAATAGTCATCTGTTTTCTTAAAATATGAATTGAAAAAAGTGGATTTCTATTCTATTTTGGTGTCAGTACCCTCTCAGAGGAGTTCTTCCTGTAAAAAACTGTGGAGATAGACAACGATCTTAATGAGTTGCATCATTTTGTGTCATCTTTAGCATACAGTTAGACGACACCAACTGTCCCTTTTCGCCCCTAAACCCCACGCCCCATAGTTGAGGGTTAGGGGTAAAAATGAAGAGGGGCTCAAATAATAAGAAAAGAATATAGTTTGCAAAGCGAGAGCTCATTCATTCCCCCATAAACCCCAAGTAAAGAAATGTTGCACTGCTGTTATGTGCGCATAAATGCCATTTTCCCATGCATTCAGGCTCTCATGCTCTCTATGGTTAGGAGAGAAGAACCACCACATGTAGAAGAGGTCAAGGTAGTATTGGTCCTCTTTCAGGCATTATGTATTGTCGCATAAGTGAGAGGGATTCAAAGTGCAGTGCATTCGCTAACTAACGATTCCCATGCAATCCTCATCTCTCATATTATAAACGATCAAATTTGAAGAAGACTACGAATAACTAGAAGAAGAGGAGGAAGAAGAAGCCAAATGCTGGAAAAGAAACGCATGCTCTGTCTGGTTCGGGTTTATGCAACTGACATGACATGTGCGTGTCTTCGCCGATATGGCAGATGATGTGATGGCAGTATAGGTTTACTGCAACGCTATGTTCCAATTGCGCTAAAGAGTGAGTCTTAGCTCTACTTCTCTTACAAGAAACAGCTTTAAAATAGATCTCAATCTTAATAATTCTCATTTATTAAAGTCTATGCGATCGACAAATTCAATCAAACGAATAAGAGTTGCGTCGAGTCATCTCTCTATTCGATAATTATTATATAATCAAATAATCAATCTGTTTATTATTTTTAGTAAATTACTTTTTAATGGTGTTTTAATTTGACTCAAATTTTATTAAAAAAAATCTCAGTTTTTGTTGAAGTGATTTCATAGTGTCATCAAAATATCAATACATTAATGAAGTAAAAAGAATATTAATTGATTTTTTTGGTTCACTCTATTTCTTTTCATTGAAGCATCGAATCAATAAAAAGGTGAACTTAGACTTAATAATAATAATAGTAGTGCTGAATAGTTCATAGCTATAGTGGAGAGATGGGTGCTCTTCAATGCTATTATCGAACAACTCTTTAGATCAAACAAATAGAATGAAACCAACTTATTATCAATGGTTTGTGATGAACACCATTTGTTTAACGTAATCGCACCACTAATTACTGATGAAAGTCATCTATCACTACAATTAGTGCTTCGCTTTGCAAAAGGTATGGGAAAATTGAAATCTCGATTAGATATATGTGCGTTATATCTGTTATAACTCTATACATAACTCATATAATGGACTGGCCTTTGCTTTCGCTCATATCAATGTTCCACTATTTGATCGTCTCTAATGTTTAATGCGTTTATTAGTGAGCGTATTATAAATTAACCAAATATTTGTGTCATTATTAATTAATGATCTCTTAAATATTGACGCACTCGCAAAGCACACACTTTCACCTTTTGATTGTTGCTCAGAAGGCGTAGTATTGTTGAAATCGCCGCTGAGCAGGGATCAAATGCTGAGAGATGTTCTCATAAACAACATTTTCATTACTAAAAAACTGATTTCATCAGCATTATTCATCATTTCTGTTTTCGCAATTATGCTCTTCAATAGTACTCATTGTACAATGAGATCACTATTGCATAAAAAAATTAATTTATCATCATTTCATTCGACAAATTTTCATATATGGAGAAGATATCAATGCGTAGGAATTTAATTGAAATTCATTATATATATTAGGAAAATGAACTTTAGCTTAAATATGTAATATATTAATATATAATTTACATTAATATTGATACATAACATTCATATAATATTCGATCTAATTTTAAAATCTGTTTTCTATCTTCTGTGTCTGTTTCTGTCTCAGGGATAAAAACTAAATATTATTTGTGTATTGAGAAAAAGAGAGAAAAGCGAAAATTGTAAGTTTTGTTGTTGTGTTTTGCGATCATATCATTAATCATAAGCCAAACGATAGAATGTGAGGCAAATCTTAGATCAAGTGAATTGTATGAATTACTAGTTTTTATTATTATTGGGAAATAGAGAGTGAGTTTGAAGGGAAACAAATTCAAGACTAGTTTATAAGCATATCTTAGGACTACTGTATACAGTAGGAGTTCGGCAAATATGGTTATGAGTTTTTGACGAAGACCGTCCATCATTTATGAGGTATTGAGAAAGAGACAGTTCTTCTTTTCACGTTTGTCACCACTGATTCCCGACTGTAAACTACTGCAAAACGGGGCGTCTTTACATTCAATGAAAGATGATTTTTTGGGTGCTCCCAACCTATGCATTACTTTTGAAGGGCATAAAAAAGAATTGCGTATTCATCATAATGTACACCACATAGTATTTGCGCGTTCACTATTTCTTGCTTTTTATAATTTCTCATTTGAGTCTTATATTCTTATATAAGAACTTGATCGCCAACAATAAGGGGCAGGAGAATCATTGCCTGATAGCGGCACTATTTCCTCAAAATTCCCACGATATCAGTGAAGAGAGAGAGAGAGAGAGAGAGAGAGAGAGAGAGAGAGAGAGAGAGAGAGAGAGAGAGAGAGAGACTAACTGTGAATCATGAAACGAGTGGTGGTGCAGTCGAGGGAATAAAAATGGAAGACCTGTTACAATTCAATCCAAGCATCACAAACCAATGCGATTTATTCGGGAACTACACAACTATGAGATCAAAACGACTTTCAAGAGTGAAATCTGTTATATAAAGAATACTAAACATATCCAATGACTGTAGAGCTAATCAGTTCCTAAAGCAGAGGAAAGTTGAGTCGTGCAAAAAGATGCAAAACATTTTGCGGAAAACACAGGGCAACGAACCCAATATTCCATTCATTAAAATATATTTGGTTTTTCGGACGATATTTTGAGGAAATTCAATGAACTGAAATTGAAATATATAAGAAAAGGCCTGATAATAATAGCAGGTGCGCGATATTTGCTCTATTATTGCAAACAATTCTAATGAATAGTATTAGGCAATAGGCCCTCAGATAATAATAGTCCAAAAATAAACTTACTATTTTTGAATGAGATGACTTGTCCATCGCTGATGTTCTCATCTCTCATCTCGTCTACCATAATGCCAGTCAAGGTTGTGTTGAGTAATACAAATTAAAAATTGCATGGAAACAGTCCACCTTTTTTCAGTGCTACAACTATACTAACTTTATAATAATATTTTTCTCTATAATATTTTTTGGATAAATTTTTTTTAATCATCCAAACAGTTTATTTGTTATCAAATAAGTAGATTCAATAGCTTTTTGTCTCAACGCTATGAAATATCGAGAACAAAAGTCCTGTACTTGAAACAGATATTGAGTTAACTCAGAAACTGAACAATTGTTTGTTTAGCCCAAAATCGAATGAGACGTTCACTTTTGATAAAATATTTTTAGGAGAGATATGTATTTATGAAATGATATTTTAGATATAATAACTATAACATTGAACTAAAATAGAGTAAAGTATTATTATTGAGGAAGTTTGCTTTTGCATTAACTTTGAGCAAACTTCCCATAACTATAAATTGTTCGTAAACTGACTATAAATTTATTACAATTTTTTCGCTGATGTCCTGTTTAAAAAATTGAATAAAACTCACAGAAAGGTATATTCCAACTGTCAATAGAAAGCAAGTTAAACTGGTTCTAATCTAAGATTATAGAACACAGTCATCATTAGCTTATATGAAACAATAATTATTATTCGATAATCCAAGTGATCATAATATGGAGTATTTATCGTTACAATTACTTTAACAATTCTTTTTCTTCTTTATACTCATAATAATAATTTATAAAACGAACTCAATTATAGTCAATAGTTTTATTCGATTCTTAATGCAGTTTAAGTGCCCATAAACATAAAGCTGTATTTATTTTCGCTATAAATTACTCTCTTATACTAAAACCAAAACAAGTTTACTTAAGACTCTTTTTTAGTGAAATTCATTCTTGATTTGCAACTTTGATCAAGTGTTAAGCATTTCACCCTTTTATAATTTGACTTAAATTGTTGAGAATTCGATTATAATATTTATTTATTTGTTAATCAAATTTATTTCAAGTTTAATGATTTATTGAGAGGAAAATTTCAATCAAATCATTACAATATTACACAAGTTTTGTTTTCAATTAATAAGAATATGTATCGATTATTTGTAGAGAAACCGATTGACCAGTTTTGCAATAATTAAAATTGAATAAATAATTTATTTGTGAGTTTAATTCATTACAATAGTATTGTATATATCACTAAGTATTTCAACAGATCTATTACTGATTGCCGTCACCGATAAGTGTAAAAAAATCTCAAAAGAAAAATAATAATCAATAAAAATCACATGAGTTTGAGTACAATAATAACAAAATTACATTTATAATAATGGAATGTTTGAAACATCTATTTATACAGAAAATTGCACTAAAACTACAAAAAATTAATCATAAAAAATAAATTAATAGAATTCATTCAAAAATAAACTGATGAATAATGAGTAATGAATTATGAGAATGAAAAATATTTACTAATGAGTACACAATGAGATCTGAATGAAAAATACATAATCTTTTTATAGTCAGTTATAAACGCCAACGACTTGTAATAAATCAAAATCGAATCCGACATCAAATCAGACATCATTGCTATCCCTATAAAATAGTAATACAATTAAAAATAAGAGAATAATTGAAAAGAGAAAATGTTTTGATATGTAAATATGTAGACAGACATAAAAAGCTATTTTTTGTGGGAATACTAACTCTGATTCGGATGTTAAGTTCGTTGCGATCAATGACGGAATGACAGCTGCTCTAGAGATGATCGATGATTGTTGTGCTACTGTTTGAGACTCACAAATATCACTATTTTCTTCCTCAATGATATCGTCAGTGAGTTCATGGTTGTGGTCATTAACCTCCGGGTCATCGACAATGATTTCACTAATACTTTCAGCTTTTGAATTATTATTATTTTCTAATTTAATATTATAGCCATTATAGCCATAATGGTTATCATTATCATTGATATTAGCCATTAAGTTATCAACACTTTGAGACACGGATGCAGTTATTTCTGGGCTTACATTAAGAGAACGATCAATTAGTGGCGGAGAAAATTGATTAATATTTAATGAATTAATATCATTATTATTTAAATTGTGAGTTAATGTAGAATCGATATCATGAGTGAGAGATCGATTAGCAGTAAGACCTGCAGTCATGGCTAATATATTAGACCTGGAATAGGGTCTACTACTGAGAAAGGGTCCGTGTTCTGTCAGCGGTGATGCTTGTGATACTTGCGATGAAGAGAGACCAGAGTTCATGTGAGGCCACTTAGTATGAGAGGTGCGTTCATTTCCTATATTGTAGACTTGCTCTGAATCCGATGCATGAATTGAATGGGAAAATAGCGGTACATCTGCGCCAAACAATAGCTTATGATTCTGTTGTATCGAAGCATTGATTTGATTTTGTTGTGGCGCTGATCTATTGTCTTCTTCATCAGATGAATGACTCGATGCAAGATCTAGTGATCGATCATATGAGACGTCACTATCGGATTCTGATTCCGCCAGATTAAGCGCTGTTCGTCTTTTATGTCTCCGACTATTTAATTTGCGATTTATTCCACTGACTCCTGGATTCTGAACATCAGATCTGAAAGGACTGCTTGAAGTCTTGGTGACAGTCGAACGACTAGTTGTTGATGAGGCGCATATCGCCATATTTCGATGCATTATATCAAATGAAGAGTTATGAAAAGTAGGCGCAGAACGCGATGCAACCGAAGTTCGGGTTCCACTCAGACTCTCGTCAACGAACGCAACTTTTTTGCCCTGAAGTCTCCACCACATTATGCGTATGTTATGCCTAACTCTATGATTGATCAGACAATAGCCGATGAATATATAGACCGAACTGATTACAGTCATTAGAGAGAAACCAAAGTGAAGCTCTTCTAAAGAATCATTAACGGAAAGCAATGCTAGAATCCAAACAGAGCCGAGTAATGGAAGCAGAATAATGCTCAGCCATAACAATGTTCGCAGATTTCCATAATCGCTAACTGTGTCCTTGATTTGAACGCTGGCCTGAAGTGCCATTACGAACACACATAGATTAAGCTGTAAAATAGTTATAATAGTATTAGAAATATATCCATTATCTCCTATTTAATGTCATAACTCAATGAAAGTAATGAATACTTACAATAATTGCCATACAAATGGGTGCGACTAAACTCCAAATAACGCTCTCATATATAGAAAGCCAACAGCTTTATTATGCAAAATACGCAAATTATTAGTCAACTCATTAAAAAGATAAATGAAAGTTAACTTACAAAAGATAATTTCCATATTGATCTGCACGAACACCAACTGTTAGGCTAACAATAATAGCAGGAATTGCATAACCGGTAAAGTAATAGAATCTCATCGGCCCGTGATTTATATCACGAATTTCTGTTAACATACGATACAAGTGTATGCTCTCGACAAACATCCACGAAAATATACACATAAAAAAGTATTGCAAAAATATTGCTGTCATTTTGCAGGGAAACTAAACAAACAATTATTCAAATTTTAAGGTAAGTCAAACTTTTAACATGTTTTGAAGATTGAATTAATGAATTACCTCTTTTTGTACTAAAAATGCACGAATTCTTAAGGCAATCAAAAATATAAGTTCAGCTAAGAATAGACACAGCACTAAATTTCTATGAATAGTATTGCTATTTGTTTCCAGACCACGAATTACTGACAACATGAATAAAGTGATTGCGAGCAATATTAATGAAGTGATTACTCCAGAGTATGAAACTATTATTTGAGTCAATGATTCTTGAATGAAGAACTATTCAAAATGTAAATGTAATTAAGATATATTCGAAGCAATTTTTTGTAGAAAAAAGTAGTCAAGAATTACCTCATTAGCCGTCACATCCATGAGTACAGCGATACCTATCGCCCGATCACACGAACAGTTGACATAATCATACGCTAATTTATATTTTTGTGGCGGATGAAAACCTTTGACTTCACAACCTTTTGATGACCACCGGCCTCGAGTATAAGAAGAACTTGACTTTTGACGGCTGTTTGGATTACTTGCAAAAGCCCAATAAGCGCATTGAGGACTACTTCGACCCTCGCGTACGAGTGTTCGTAACCTGAAGTGCAATTTAGGCACAATTGACTTGTTTAGGTATTTACTACTGTTGGCGGGTTTGATGGTCACCATAAATATAGGAGAATTTGCTTTAATAGGCATTCCGAACCGGTGTCTAATTTTGTTTAAAAGTAGAGAAAAATAAAAATATTATTATTTCAATTTAATGACTATCAGTAGAAATAGGTAACGATTTCAAGTCTATTATTACCGAACAGTGGAATCGATAATTCCTGGCAATAATTGACCCAATGATGGGAAGATTGCGTAACCAATTAAGGCATTTTGTTGATATGGCTTATGAAATGAGGTAGAGATAGGGCTCGAAGCTATGTCTTGAATGCTTTTCACTCCAAGTGATTTCAGTGGTATAACAGCTCGTGTTATATCATCAATATTTTGCTTTCTTATCGGATAATTATTATATTTAGGTATTGAAACAGCAGGACTAGAATCTAAGGGTAGACTGAAATCGACATAAAGTGATGGCACTGAAGAATGAATTAAAGCTGTTCTATTAATATAAGAATGAAGTGATTTAGGCATATCCCACAACTCATTAGTAGAGACTGTGTCCAAACCAAATATCATCCATTTTGAAGATATTTCAAACGGATCAGTAAAGGTGTCGCGTTGATTGTCTATCAATGTTTCGGCATAACTGTTAAACAGTTTCAATATATATTCTGGCCCTCTTTCTATTTCAGCGATTTTATCCCAATTAGAGGAATATCTGGGCTCTAATATCAAACTCGTTGATTCGACTAAATTTTTCATAAAATATCTGTCCTGTTTATGGGTTAAGTTAAGACCACTTTGTTTCAGCTCGTGTTCAATCAGATGACGTATTAAACGATAAGCTATTAGAATATCATTTCCATACATAGTGTTAGTATTGTTTATAGCAGTTCTTAAATCATTAGAAATTTTAATCGAAAGATAAGTTGTGAGCGAATATTCATTTTTGTCGAGCAGTACTGAATGCTCAGATAATTCTAAAAATGAATTAGAAGTGCATTCGAATAGATCAGGACTCGACCAGCCATTAGTATCAGAGCAATGTCTGACAGCTTTACCAACAGATCCCGTCGGACACGATTGGATGGCATTCGACCCAAAAAGAGTTCTCTCCCACCAAATGTCTTCACTGAAAGATCGCGGACAGCCTTCATATATGACTTCACAGCCTCTAAGAGTGACTTCAGCGAAAGGACTCGGACATGAGTCACAACGCCGTCCAATAACACCGGGACGGCATCGGCATTGGCCAGAAATAGTATCGCAATGATTAGCATAAGAACCGATTGCATAACAGTCACACTCGAAACAAATATCACTATTTATCTAAGAATTAAATGAAACAAATCTTTTTACTCAGTTTCTATACTTTTAAGTCTAAAGAGTAACAAAAAAGGATTATAAAATAAATACCGGTTGAAAATGATTTTGTTCGCAATTACATTCTCCAGAAGTTTTATTACAGTTTCCATCATATCCTTTACTGGTATCACAATTACAGGGACCACATATAGTACCCGTATATCCCCACCAATTTGATGGACACGTTTCAGGCAGTTTGTCTTCACAATATATTCCAGTATGCAATCGATCGCATTGACATTTATATCCGCGCGAATTATTCCATAATAAACACGTTGAACCAAAATGACAGGGATTTAAATCGCAAACCGGTAAACAAAGATCGCCTTCAAATCCCGGATCGCATAAACATTCGTATTTTGACATTCCTTTAACAATACATCTACTATTTGAGGGACACGGCTTTGCCAGACATGGATTAACAGAAGTACAGCCTTCGTAAACATTATTTTCAAGAGATGGCCTCAGCCACGAGTCTTTACTATTTCCCACATCCAAGCCTTGAATACAACCGATAAAATTATGAGACTTTACTTCTTCGATATCATCATTGGTTTCATGTCCTCCAATAGTAACTTTTGCAATATAAAGCCCATTGATATCTCCCTCAAGATCTTTATTCTTCTCATATTGACCGAAATCCAAGTTAAGCCAAATGCCATTTATCATCCAATTGGCTTCGATTTGATGCCATTTTCCATCGTTGACAATAGCGTTAGGAATCGTTAGGCTCTGAGAATTGTATGTATACTTAATGATAGCATCAACTATTTCTATGATGACAATACTGTTGTGTCCCAATTGTAGTTTCATAAGCAAACCATTAGATGAAACTGTCTTAAACTGAAACTTTACAAGCCATGGAAGACTCAAAGGGCGCAAACGTGGAGTGAATGATAAAAAGCCATCGCCTTTGAATTGTTTGACGACTTCGTTTGAATGACTACAATCTTCACCACTAAATGAGTTTTGACAGTTACAGATGTAAGAACTCCACCCGTCCTGACACGTGCCTCCATTGCGACACGGGTGTGACTGACAGAAGCTTCGCTTTTGAAAACAACCAGAAAGAGTTCCATTGTTGGCAACGTATGAATTCAGATCAACCATTTGATGGTCAATATAGAGGTCGGAAATACAGCCCACGAAATCGTTGTTAACTATTTGGAAACGAGTTGGAAGTGGTGGAAGTCCTCCAATCTGTAGCGGACCCGTTAGGTCAAGAAATCTATAGCAGGTTCTCATTCTATCGGCACAAAATGGCTCTAAATCTAAAGTTGTCCGATTGGCGCATAAATATTTGTTACCCAATTGTTTCTTTTCAACTGCTTTGAGAAGCGCTTCATCACAATTATCTAGTTTTAGAGTTGCGGTACGATTGAGATAATTGACTTCGATTTGATGCCAATTCCCATCATTTATGATACCTTCTGATGACTCAACAGATACTTTGCTAATATTTTCTCCGACAGAGAAAGTAAATACAATCCTGGAATCAATTATTTCGAGTGCAATGAAGTCATGCTTTTCATTATAGCGTCCATTATAAAAAAGAAGGGCATTTGTCTCTCTAGTGGCAAATCTGAGGCGAATATTAAGTCTGTATCTTTGTTTCAATGAAGAAAATGTTAAATATGAGCCTCTAGTAAATGATCTGGTTTTGAGTTGACACAACTGAGTACTCCATTCTTGAGCAATGGAACAATTGATGCAATGAAAGCTTCCGATCCCGAAGGAGGGCTTGATTTTCATACTTCTAGAGTTGACACATCGTGAATCACTTTTACACAAACCACTTCTGCAATGATCTGATAAAAAGTTTATTTCACAGTTCTTTCCCGCATAACCTTCGCTACAGAGACAAACATAACTTCCTTCCTGATGGACACAAATTCCTCCATTAAGACACGGACCAGAAAAGCATAGATTTATTTCAGTATCGCATTCGTATTTGTGATGCATTCCTATATTTTTGTATTTGAGAAAAGAATTGAACGATTATTCCCTAAAATCGATATTTGGTACTACTCTTGGTTTTGTTGCTTTTGGGAATTGCTATTCTCTGGAGTGCATTAATTCAATGGATAAATTACCGTAAAAGCGAGTGCTTGCATAATATACTTTCTAAACATCTTATATATTGTGCACATTTGCCAAAATACGTTCAACAATACTAAAAAATACAATTTGTACAGATTGTAACCAAATAATAACTTTATTGCTGTCAATATTGAGCCTTCAAGTCTTTCACTAAAAATATTCTTTAAACTTAAACTCAAGTTTTCGTTTTATTTTATTTTATGCCTATTTTGAATCAACTCGAGATTACTTTAATGCAATCGCAGTAAAAAATGAATGCTTTTTATACTGCATAATATTTTATAATAGATTAGGTTTAAGTGTTATATTTTAACTGTAAATAATATACCAAATAGTGTTATAATACTGATAACGAAAATCTCATAAAAGCTTGAAAATAGAGTTGATTTTGAATATAAAATAAACTCAAACTACTATAATAGCGGTCAATATAATAATAATTATTTTGCTGAGTCCAGACTTTATACCTGGTGTGCTTTGAATACAAATGAGTTCAACTATGATATGAACTTTGGGAGGCATTCAAAAAGCTTATATAAAATTCTAGTTCACAGTGAAATTTAATTGCCCTCAATTCTCGGAATGTCAGTCGAGCCCACATTAATTTACTCTTACAGTTAAGCTCTTAGAACACAATTTCAAGTCAATCTATACGCTAAGAAGATTTTATGCTTAAATCTGTTTTTTCAAATATTCAAGTGTTCGATCTTTATTACACCTTTTAAGTTAATTTTACATAAGTTTCTCAACGATTTCTCTCGAGATTCAGTTTCATTAAATAACTTAAGCGTCAGTTTAAAAGAGCCTATTTTTCATTTTTAAAACATTAGAATGTAATTCAAATGCTGATTATGTCAAACTCTAACTTGAAAAACAATCAAAATTTTAGCTGAAATCAAACTCTTAATCAGTTCTTTTTAAGATTTTATTATAACTCATCAATTATAAGAATTAAGAGCTCAAGAAAAACCCAAACCAAACTCATAATATGCTTAAGTTTAAAGAATAAACATATTTTTTTAATAAGTCTAAAAGTTGATTTGATTTGTTTTATTGGAAAAATGTGACCAAAAATCGAACTGATAAGAACTAACTCATATTTCTCAACGATATTCTGTATTTTGATTAATTATTTAATGAATCTGAAAGAAAAGTAATGGTTTCCATTAAAAATCAATACCAGGTCTTTCTCTTTCCTTGAGTCGACTGTTGCTTCCCATCTATCTAAAAATGATCGATTACTTTGGAGAAAAAACTGAACTCAAGTCAATATTATTGAAAATCAAAGCCCTATATCGGCAAACAGTACACAAACATTTACTTTTGCATTAGCTGTTAATGCATCGCTTTTTTAGATCTGCATTATATTAATGATTGGGATCAAACTTGCATTATCGCCATTTCTGTCATAGCTTCCTATCACTTAAAAGCTCTTTAATGAAACTAATTATGGTAATCAATTATTTTTCAACTGTCATTCAATGTCGTAACCAATCTATAGCTATATCAACTAGTATTCTATCCGATGTCTAATTTGGGAATATTTGTAATTGTCTTTTTGCACTCAAGTCAAGCCGAACCCAACCCATAAAGTCATTAAATAGTACAATAAAGCAATCGAACACTTCGTACAGTATTTCATATATTCAAAAGATATCTTTGGGAACAATTACTTTCATCCGATATTTGATATCCGATAATAATGTTAACATTTTCTAAGAAATCCAAGTAATGATAGTTTACTCTATTTTTATATTTGTTGTGATGAAACTCTATGAAAGATAATGAGAAAATATACTGACTCAAGAAATTACACGAACCTTAAGATAAGTGATGCTTAAATATGCAATATGTAAGTGAAATGTAGACCCACTATTTGCGTGTTAGCTCAACATAAGCAGTCTTAACACAAGAAACTCTTAATTAAAATACTAAAAACTGACGCATTCATTGTCATAATTGTAGTGAAACTGATGTGAACAAATTGCTAAAATTCATAATTATGGGGTTTTCTCTTTTGTGAGCTCTAATTTATTTGTCAAGTCTAATACAGACTTTCATTTAATTAATGGATCAATCAATGAAAGGGAGAAAGTTATAGAGTATTTGCATGAATCTAAACCTTAGAAGTGTTGAATTCAGTTCTAGAACACATATCTTCTGTTCATTTTAAAGCCTATATTTTGTGTTAAAATACAGTATGCGATAAAAGAGCGAACTCGTAGAAAGAGAAAAAACGCTCAAATATGCTATAAATATAATTTAGTTCACAGAAAGAGTTTATTAGAGAGCAAAAGCTTTCTAACAAATAAATGCGCATTAATTTGAAAAATTCAAAATAAATTTAAACCCTATTCTATAAGGATTATTCAATTGTTTAACGTCTCGTTAATTCACAAACAATGTTGTTCTCAAAATAGATTGAATTTTTTAGATATATTGATCAATACTTGTAAATAATAATGAATTTGAATATTTGATGAAAATTTTTGCCTTTTGAAGAAGAATATTTATTATGACTTTAAAACTGATAAAAATAATATGAAAGCAGACGAATGAGCGATATAAAAAAGTAGATAATTTGGTTCTTACCCTGAAATCCTTTGGGACACCGACAGGCAAATGTGTTCACAGGACTGATAGCACGAAAAAGTATAGTATCGGAGGCAATAAAATCAGACGCATTCCCAAATTTAAGTACTGAAAGACACTCTTCAAAGTTAAGACACGGCTCGCGAACACATAAATTGTCATCAAAAGGCAAAACCTATAGAATATGTTTTGATACTAAATTGTAAACCCAATAAAGATTATATTTACTATACCTCAAGATTTGTGAGCTTTGTTAGTATAGCTCGACTCAAATATACCCTTTCTTGTAGAAATTGAGGCGAATAGAATGATTCAGTGTCTCTGCTATCAGGCAAACGAGCGGAAAAACTAACATTCAGTATTTGCGAATCAACTTCTATATCGTCCTGTTATATGTGTTCCAATCAATTCAAAATAAGCGCAAAATTAGATCGAATACAAGTATAGATAATAAAATAGAAAATGCTTTACAAAAATATGTTGCAATTTAATAAAAGAAAATATACCTGAATGTTGAAAATGACAATATTCTCTTTAGAACAGGGAATGATTGCCGCCAAACCTTCTAAAAATCGATCAAAGATTGCAGAAAGAAAAGTCTGTTGTGATATTAGATTGAGACGTATCGTAACGCTATTAAAAAGCATGGCTTCTGTCACTAAATTAACAATGAGGTGACACGTGGCGGACGCTTCGTTTATACCATCAGAAACGCTTATTTCAAATAATGCCCTCATCGGAACATTTGTATTCAAACTGGGACTCAACTTAATCTCACCGTTTGTTTCGTTCAGAATCAATAAGTTTGCGTTATTTCCCGACAGAAACTTATACTTAAGCTTATCGGCGACGTCAGCGTCAAAGGCAGGTATTCTACCGATCGCTTGATTTAGCGGAAAATGATTCTTATAATTGTTGAATATTATTGAAAAATCACGAAGAAGTGGCGGATGATCGTTAACGTCTTTGCAATAAAAAAAACTTGAATGAGAATTGAATGACTCGTTTTTATTTATTTATTTGTTTTTAATTGTTTAAATTCTTCTATTTTTAGAACTCAGTTTTAAAATCATTAGTTTTGGCAGAAAAATGTCATTTTCATGCTTTTGTGAATGTTAAAGATATAAAAAAAAGTGATAAAGTATTCTTATATTTATTACCGGTTACGTGTATTTCAATGTCGACATCATTTCTTAAGGGTAGAGATGAAGCTCTGACTATAATGTTATATCTCTTTTTAGCTGATTCGTAATCCATTTCAATACGTGTTATCAGTTCTGCCCCATTATCTCCGGGACGAGATTTTAAGGAGAAGGACTTCATATCAGGTCCGCCAACGATTGAATATTCTATCTTAGCATTTGGTCCTTCATCCGGATCAATAGCATTAAGCTGTCCAACGACCCAACCTATAGGGCTATTCTCAGGCGCATAAAACTGTATTCTTTCTGAAGCAAATCGCGGAGGATTATCATTGCCTGAGAATAATAGATTGGACAACATTTAGATAAAACAAAATAAGAATTCGATCGAAAAGTAAGCTATTAGTGGAATAATATACTTACAGTCCTCGATAAATACATTAACTGTAACACTACTAGACATTGCAGGAGTTCCGCGATCGTAAACGTAAGCAATTAAATCATATTTAGGAGTTGTTTCGCGATCTAATACTTTATTAGTACGTATTATACCAGATGTGGGATCGATAACGAATGTTGCGCTGCCATCATTACCACCGGAAAAAGTATATCTCACCTGACCATTGAGTCCTAAATCCTTATCGGAAGCACTAATTTGCATAACACTACTACCGATTGGCTGGTCTTCACTGATAGCTGTTGTGTAAACACTTTGTTTAAATTCTGGTGAATTATCGTTTACGTCTGCGATTTCTATTTCAACATTAGTTATATCTGCTAAAGGAGGGATTCCATTGTCTAAAGCGGTCACTATTATAGTATAACCAGCAGTTTGTTCTCTATCTAGAGTTCTAGTGGTGACGATTGCGCCCAAATTATGATCAATTCTAAACTCTGTCACGTCATCCATTTGATAAGTGATTCGTGCATTCTCTCCAACATCAGCATCAGTGGCTTCGATTACGAGTATTGTTGTACCGATTGGTGTGTCTTCTGGAATGCTAACAGCATATGGTGTCCGTTCGATGACTGGTCGATGAGTATTAGCATCACTTACATTAATATAAACTGTTGCCGAATCACTTTTTCCACCGGAATCTGTGGCCGAAACAGTTAATATGAACTTTTTTTCTGCCTTATAGTCTAATGGCTGTGCAATAGAGATGAGTCCCAATCCATTTTGACTGATAATATTGAACCGACCCCTACTGTTTCCACTCGAAATTTGAAAAATGAGTCGAGAATTTTCATCTCTGTCGCTGGCGGTGACAGATATTACTGGCGAACCCGGACTATCGATTTCACTGACTTGAGCCTCATATAGTTTTGGCTGAAAAACTGGCGAATTGTCGTTTAAATCTTGAACACGAATAATGACATTAGCAGTCGATGAAAGAACTGGTGATCCGTTGTCTTGCGCGACAACAATGAACTCATAGAGATTTGATTCTTCCCAATCAAGCTCTCGAGTAGTCATAATCCAACCCGTTTGATTGTCAATACCAATCGGCATATCAGGCTTATTAGCATTCTTAATATGATAACTAATCGCTGAATTTGGTCCGTCGTCTGCATCATAAGCCTGTACTCTAACAATACTACTACCGATTGGAACGTTTTCCATAACAGACTCTTGAAAGAGACTCGTATAGAATTTTGGTTCGTTATCATTCTTATCTAATATATTAATTAATAGCTGAGTTGTATTACTTCGAGGAGGACTACCGGCGTCCTGAGCTCTCAATACTAGTCTATAAGAATGAAATGTTTCGTAATCTAGCGGTGAAATTATAGTCACTTCACCGGTCATCGAATCCATTTGAAAGATTCCCTGAGTATTGCCTCCTATTATAGAATATCTGACCGCAGCGTTTAGGCCTTCATCAGAGTCGTGAGCACTTACTTTCATTATTATCGGATTATTCAACCAATTTATGTCTTCGGCCACTTGTGCTGAATAAGAACGATCAGAGAATTGCGGATAATTATCGTTGTCGTCGAGTATTTTCAGTGCAATCGTTGTTTGAGAGTGTTTTCTGGTATGAACGGGTCCCGAATCAGAAGCCTGTACTGTAAGCGAATAGAAATCGATTGATTCGCGATCGAGTGATGCTCTGGTAGTGATAATCCCAGAGTGAGAATCTATTCTAAAGGCCTCATTAGGACCGGTCGGGTTCAGAATACTATATTCGATCTCTGCATTGGGACCACTGTCTTGATCAGTGGCTCGAACTGTAACGACTGTTGTGGCGATAGGAGACGATTCTCTAAGAGATGCCTCATATGTGACCTGTTCGAAGACAGGCGAATGATCGTTATCATCATTAACATTGATCTGAAGAGTTGTAGTCGCAGTTCGAGGAGGTATTCCACTGTCGACTGCAGTGACACGTAAGTAGTGAACGTCCATAAATTCTCGATCAAGTCTTGAAGTAGTGGTTATAAGACCAGAAATAGAATCAATTGAGAACATGCTCTGACTTCTGGCATCCAATACAGCACTCATTGAGTATAAAAGTTGAGTATTTTCGTGATCACTAGCGCTTAGAGTTGTGACGACAAACCCCTTTTCTTTTTCTTCGGGAACATTAACAATATATAGAGATTTGTCAAATATAGGCTGAGAATTACTCATTTCACGTCTGGTTCTACTAAAACTATTGCTTCCTTTATAGTTTGATATTATATTATCAACAAATTCATCCGAATCCGCATCTCTCATATGAAAAGTTAATTCAAGCGTTTCTTCATATTCTCCTTTAAACAATGGTTCAATACTTTCTTTCGTCTTATGCCTATTGTATAGTTTACTAGTTTTACAATCGATTAATAGCGCAACACTTGCATTGAATTTAGGCGAAGAAATACAGTCTTCACTCATAGATACCAAATCTGATGATTTTCGCTCCACTGAATATTTTAATACTGTTTCCCTATCGACAGGTCTGGCGTCAAAAATGATATTACATTTGGCTTTTAGTGAATGTGGTATGAAATTCGGCAGATGTGCCAAAAATTGAGATCTTTTAACACAAACACTGTCCTCATTCAGTATTATTAGTCCGTAAAGAGTCGAAGAGTGTATTTGTGATGAATGAGAATGAGATGAATATGATTTGGAATGTAATGAATGAATATTTAATAAGTTATTAGAGAATAAATGTTCATATGTTGGACACGAAGGATGAGTGAAATAAATATTTAAAGGAATGATAATGAGTTTGGTTTGTGAGCCACCGATTTTGAAACTGTGAGATTCAATGTAAACAATTAGAGGAAATGGAACTACATTTGAAAGACTATCACTTCTACAAATCAATTGACGCTTAAGAAAGACGACTCCGTCTTGTGTCGAAACGTCAACAAAATGTTTGGCAAAAGTAGCGGTCAATCGAGAACTTATGGTATAAATACGTGAAGAATCAAAGCTAGCGTTCAATATAATGGAACCCATTCTGTTCATTGACAGTGGAATTGATATTATTATGCTCTCAACCGAACAAATCAACAAAATTAGCGATAATAATGACATTCCAGACATTATTGCTTTTTTCAATGCACTTATTTTTATATCTATTAACTATTTATCATTACTTTTATCATAATATTTATATTAAGTCATAATCAAGAGTACACAAAATCAATGATTAACTATTGATTCAGTTTATTGTCATTTATGTCCACAAATTGTGACACATTTTTATGGCACATGTTTTGGTATTATTATTAATGTCTTGAGGAATAGCCGATGGCTTTCAATGTGTCACTTATTTAAGTCTTACATAACAAACATTCGATGCCATCAAAGACAAAAGTCTATAGCTTTTTGCCCATCACTTAATTCAGTTCATAATAAACTTAATGTCAATATCAATGAAAATATCGTTTACATCCTATTCACTAAACATACGATCGATTCACAGAATTAATGGTAGAATCACATCATTAAGCGATAGATCACTCTTTTTATAGTTAATTCAATTCTTAAATATTATCACATTTTTGTTAAATACTTTTCATTCAAAATAATTAATGCAATTATTTATTATTTAATTGAATGATAAATTGAGTTAATATTTGAATAGAAGAAAACATAATCAAAATAACACAAAGAATATAATAATTTGAATTGTTTTGCAAATCAAAACATTTAGTCATAGATTGTGAACACATTTAATAAGATTTAGATTCACCACAAAATAGTATAATTTGTTTAAGCGATACATCACTTGCATATTGAATGAGTATTTACTTGTATTGCATTCTATTGTTTTGTCTCTATATTCGACATACTATTGAACACAACTATTGAAGACTCACTGACTCTCACAGAAGACTCAAATTCACAAAACAATAGATATTTGGAAAGCATTGGAAAAGCATCGGTTTGAATGGCATCGAATGCCTTCTCCTATCATTTTTGCAATGGTCTCAATGTATAGAGTCTTTGACATGAGAAACAACACCCAAAAACCAGCTTTGAATGGTTTGATCTGAGTTTGAATGAAAATAAGCAACCATTCAAACACTGAACTCTCTCTACGAGTTGTGAGTCTGTGAGATGTGAAGCAACGATACATCACTCAAATCATAACTAACTTATTACGAATGCGCACCACTTTAGCAAAATATTTAATTATTATTTTACAAAATTACGTCATTTATTATGTTTAAGATCTATATTTAACTTAAGTTCAATTGAAAATTTACTTTATTAAAGCTTACCTTAATGTTGACTTCCTTACAGGCCTTAACTTATAAGTAAAGGTTATGTAAAGGTCTTCACTGTCTGTTAGAACTGAACGCAAATCAAAAAATAGACAAATATTTTATATGATCTCTTCATATAATCACAAACTTTGCTTATGCTATACAAATATTAGTTATTCAGACAAAAAACATTGTTATAAAATGTAACAAACCTGACATCACTTATATTTTACTTATCAATAATGTTTATTATTGTTTTGTTATGAAAATTAATATGGATTTAATGTAATTCAATGATAGAAAATTTATAATCAATTCAATAGTTATTTATTATTAATTATATTTATAAATAAAAGTTGAAGTTTGATATATAATAAGAGATGAAAACTTTCTAACCTTTCAATTGTTTTCAAGTTTGAGTTACTTTTATTTAAATTTTTCAATTTTTATTTATTAAATATTTGACGTAAACATAAACAAACATAAAGATAAACTCATTGATAAGTTTGACATATAATAAGCCCTATGAATGGGTTCGCGTACCAGAGCTTGCGAATGACCGCATCTTCTTATGTAATGCATTAAAATGCTGTGTTTACTATTGGTAACAGACATGCGCTCTCTGTCTTATAACATAACTTTAATAAACTAATGGTAGACCTGAGACGTGCTATCATTAAATGAATGCAACTTTTTAGCTCGTATTGACTCTTAGTTTATTTAAATTTAATTCCGTTTTCATACAAGTTATACAAGTTTTACAACTATTATCAATTTATTCCATTAAAACATTCATAGAATTTTGATTATTCAGCCTTTAATGATAAATCAGATTTTTATTCAATGCAATAATGAAATAAAGGTTCCGCCACTTTTTATATTGCGTATTGTGTTTATCGCACTTTTATATATTCTATATAACAGTGGAGTCTAAATCAGTTGCACATCTGAGCCATCCATAGATATATAAAAAAAATTTAGGCTTTTCGATTCATTCAATCATTCTAACAATAGTTCTAAATATTCAATAAGTTTTTGAAAAGTTTAATCAATATAACTTATAGTCTATAAAAAGAGTTCCAAAAAGTATTCTATAGAAGCCATCACAACAATGCTATCATATGCAAAAAACTTGAATGAATCGCAGAAATATTCTTATTGGAAGTTCTTTGAGTGCATATTATTTAAATTAAATTAAAATCTCACAACTTCTAATATTTACAGAATAGTTATGAGATTATATTTAAATACAAGAATTACTTCATTTGAATTGATTAATATTCTATAATTCTTATGATCTGATTATATCATTAAAAACTTTATAGTTTTAATTATGGTTTTATTCAATATTATTTTAAATCATTGAACTTGCATTAATATAACTAATGAACCTGTTATTGTCATTTAATTAATTTGTTAGAATCTCAATAATTAATTAAATTTTTTCAGTTTGTTTTTCTATAATCGTAAATATATTCTAATGAAAAATTTTATTAAATGAAATCTTATAAATCATTTTATAATTATTTAATTTATAAATTCTCAATTTTGGCTCTAATTATGAACTTTTTAGTGAACCACTGGTTTGAGTGTGTTTTCCAATGAGTCAACCATTAGAGTAACAATTGTTAATGTGTTTACTATTTTTCATTTCTTGTCGTTTTTATTAATCTGAAAAAATCAATTGTAAAACACATACAAAGGGCGTCTCAAAAGTCAATCAATTTTAACTAAAATAAGTTGTGAATCAAAAAATTTCATTCATTAATAGGTATTCATTATTAAAATAACTAAAGAGTCATTCTTTTTAATTAAAACATTATAATAAAAATAAATACAATTTTCATTTATTTTTTATTATTTTTTATTATTTTCAGTGATAAACAAGATATCAATAGTACGTATCATTTGGTTCACTATTTTAAGTACAATTTTTTGACCATTTTTATTGATTTGACTTAACTTTTAGAACTTTTAAGTTTTGTTTGATTTTGATTTTTGTAATTTTATTTAATCTAAAAATATCTAAAGAAGAATAGAAAATGGTTTTTGGATTGAAATTACTTAATAAAAATGTATTGAATGGACTGATTTTGATATCATTTATATTAATAATGATGGAAATAATGATAGTTTCATCACAAACGACAACAAATGGACCGACAATTGAATGCAATTCTCTGAACTCGAGTTGTGAAGAATGTGTGAAAAATAGTTCGTGTTATTATTGTTATGATACTAAGACATGTGATGTCTATCAAGTGTTACATCCATACGAAAAATGCAGTCTTAATAAAATGGCTTATAAAACATGTTTAGTAAAGTATAACGTATTGTTGATTGTTTTGGGATCAGTTGGCGGAGCATTACTTCTATCGCTTATAATTTGTTGCTGTTGTTGTTATAAAAAATGCAGTAAAGCTCAGGTCAGGTCACAAATGGCTAAATGGGAGCGACAGAGGGCTGAAAGAAAAGCAAATCAAGACGAAAGAAGAGCTGATAGAGAGGCCCGAAGAGAAGAAATCAGACAAAAGTATGGATTGGGAACTAATGGTAATAATAAGTACTCAAGATTTGATTAAACAAATCGATTCTTTTTGATCACAAATTGTTTGCTCACTCGAAAAGACGTGCCTTTTATTCTATTTAAAAACTTAATCCTTTAAACAATTATTTTCTTAAATCATTGTTCTTAATATTTGAAGCAATAATTCCATAATCCGTATTAATTTCGTAAATTGTTTGGAAATTACAAATATCTAAACAATATTGAATATTCTATTTTATTATGTTTATGACTTTAATTCTTATTCGACTTTTAATATTGTATTCAAGATTTCTAGTCAAGAATTTTATAATCAATGAATAAATGCCAAATTTTCAAGGTTTAACTCATTCATCACTCTTTTAGTAATTCATTTATTCTAATGTATTCAATGACAAAAATATTGCATTTATAACAAGTCATGAAAAATATTTCAACACATGAAACGCGAGTTTTCTATCGGTTAAGATTTATTATAAATTCAATTATTAGACATTCAATAACTATTGAAAATTGTGTTATCATTACAATCACTCTTGAATGGAGTTTAAATTAACAAATGGACCACATATTCGAATCCCTGTTTCGAAACCCCAATAACTCTTGTTCTGTAACAAAACTTCTTGAGTAATGAAAACAGTTAAAGTGGAACAAATCCCTGAAGGAGTTCTTGTCGAGAAAACTTCAAGTTCTTGAAAGGCTCTGAAAGAAAGCACACTATTGAGCATCGCTTACCAACTTATGATTTTTGTTTCTAGAAAACTGTTATATTTAACTTTAAAATTAATTTTCAAATTATTATTTGAATTATTTGACGGCAAAAGTGTTTCCATAAAAGCCAAAGGGAATCCAACAAAACTTCAATGCAAAAAAAGCTCAATCAAAAATTTCATTTTCTATAATATGAATATTGTGTGAAAGTCCTATCAAAATTAAAATAGAGCGCCAAAATTCTGATATAAACTCCTTTGAAATCATTTCAATCAATAAGTTCATAAACTTCTTTGAAATTAGATTCGAAATAAAAATTAATCGATATTTAAGACGAAATAATACAATATATAATCAAATGATATGAAAATTTGAGAACTCAATGAAAACTGAAAAAGATTGCAAAAAATAACATTTATTATCAAAAAGTTTTAGAAAATTATAATTTCAAGTTTAGATAAAGAAATAATTGACTTGAATGTAAAAAAATATGAGAATAATTGCAGACTTAATACAATAGATTATAACAAATCGAGATAATAATTGGATTACAACAGTTTGCAAATCCTAATAAGTTGTAGATATACTTCTATTAACTAAATTAAGTAATGTAAATATTCACCTTCTTCACAACCTCATTATTTTTAGACAATTTTTCAAAATTTTCTTTATGTAATAATCAAGTTCTATTGTTCAATCAAGAGTTCAATTGTGAGTCTTATCACTGAAAAGTCGTATCTTTAATGTTATAAAACATTGTTTAATCGATATGAGTCTGAAGTTAAGAGTCTTATAATCATCAAAAGCATTGGAGGTTGAGAACCACTTCTATATGTACTGATATGAGTGTATTTAATGTGCTTTGAGTTTGATTTAACTTATTAAAGAAATACTTTATATGAAACGGAATTTGGAAAAAGTTCATCTTCAATAAGCATTTTAAAACATTTTTCATAAATGTTTTATCTGTATTTTGAGCAAT
>JAQFXV010000139.1:0-33916 GCA_034694065.1 Camisia spinifer
GGTCCTGGGTTAGAGGTCCAGGTCCCAGGTCCGAGTCTTTCGAAAAGACCTGAAGACTCGGACCTGCTCATCAGTAGCATTTCATTAAGAAATGTAAGGCACGAATATGAAGGTAATGCTATGTTCGCACGCTATGAAGTGAATATATAATTCTTGGAAACTATACGTTTTCTTTGTGATACAGAAAAATACTACACAATTGAGTGGCAATTTCACACCTGAATGACAAAAATACATACTATTCTTAAGAATTTTATTGATTTTATGCATTCTTTCACTAACTTATTTAGAATGGAAAGATTTAAGTGAAACTAAACTTCTGAATAATAATTAAATTTATATTTAAGCAATTGTTAGAATTAAATAATCAATGAACTGAATTATTTGGGGGAAAAGTTATCTTATAAAATTGAAGTGAAGAAAAAAGAACTGATCCCATATTTAATTAACCTATTTCTATACTTACAGTAAGTAATGATGTTTTACGAAAAGAAATCAGTCCTGCGATAGTAAATCCAAATGGTATATCATGTTTCATAGATGAAAAATAAAGAGCTTCTTTATAGACATCTTCGTGAGCTGTTTGTAGCTCAATGTCATCCAATGCAGACATTACTTTATCTGCTCTGTCATGTAGTAACCCATGAATAAAACAACTAATTATTATCTTAACTAAATTTTCAATATCACTGATAAGTATAGTTGAAGAAAATTTGAAAACCCGATTATCATTATGAAGAGATATGAAAATTTGAACCAAACAGCCATAAATAGCTAGTCCAACATTAACTAAATGTACGAAAGAAATTGTTGCGTCGATATCACAAATTTGATCTCTTGACTGAACGAACTTTTTCCTCGTCGTTGATATTGTATTTGCATTTCTAAGGTGTCCCTGCATTAAAATTTTGCGTAAACCATCCAAATATACAAAAACACTGATTGATATGAACCAAGTTATCAAACTTGGTGTCCAACTGAATATTTCAAAGTAAAATCTATTTAAGACATCGATTAGAAAATCAATTGCTTTAAATTTAGGTTTTTGTATTGTATCGATTGTTAACGCAATGATAGGAATCATTAATTGAAACGATAGAATGATTAGAAACAAAATGAACATTTTCTTATTAATTGGATATTTGAGCAATAATTTATGAATTGAAGATCCATAAAGTTGGAGATATAGTGAATTAATACAAACTACGATTAATTGTAATAATCCATTGAAGATCAAGAAC
The DNA here is from genome assembly GCA_034694065.1 of Camisia spinifer. NCBI lineage: Eukaryota > Metazoa > Arthropoda > Arachnida > Sarcoptiformes > Camisiidae > Camisia > Camisia spinifer. The sequence continues at coordinate 1,242 of JAQFXV010000139.1, forward strand.
CAAAAGGCAGTACTTCTTTCATTAGAAAATCGAGATATCGACTCATCTAATGATAAATAATAAATCATGAGTGCAATGAGTATTAACAACAAGATATTGTTTGCATATCCAAAAAGTTTCCAACATTTGCTTATTTGTGATGTATTTGTTTTAGCACTAATAGTCATACCACCAAAAGTGATGCCGAAAATTCGATAAAAATAAAGCATAAATTTAACAAAAATAGAAGTAAATGACTTTTCAATATTTCCCAATAGAGAATCACTAATTTTTGAAAGTTTTACTTTAGATCCCGGAGAGATTTTTGTATCACTTTTCTGAGACGTTTTAGCTTTACTGACATCAATAGAAGGCATTGTGAAGAAAATAGCGTCACTTTTAACTAAAAATGTTTTACGTCGAGGAATAGCTTTCATGACCCAAATTTATTGACTTAATTCACATACATTTTATTTGACAGCATAAGAAATATTCATTACATTAATTTCAAGTTATTATTATAACACATAATTAAGGAAAGTATAGAAACTTATTTTTATTCTAATAAAAGGTTAAAACATTTATCGATATTTTCAGAGCTGAAAAGAAATATAACACAACTAATGTCCAAATGCTCTTATTATGGTGAAATACTTTGAATATATCTAAAATGAATGCCAATCGAACATATCATGTAATAGTACTGCAAACCTAATAAATTACTAATACTTGTATAACATATAGCTTCTAATATGTTGTTCGCAACAAGTTATTGATTATTTTAGTCTTTAATATTTAATAAGCTTTTACAACCATTAATATTCTATATTCTTCGTTATTGAATGTACTATATTTCGAATAAAAGTCTGATCTCAAAGACTGAATTTTATTATTTAATAACATAAAGTTTCACTTTTGAATTTCTAATTATAGATAGTTTTACAATAAAAAATCTGTTAAGTTTAAAGTTTTAATCTTAAATCTCGAAAAGTTAATTTCAAATAGTAATAAACAATTGACTAAAACTATAGACACTTAATACCAATACTAGTTATACAAAAAGACTGTTGAAATTAGTGTCATTGCATTTATGTGTAACCTTAAATACAACATAAAATTTTTTATCATTATGAATCCATTGAGTTTCCCTCTCATGTAATCTTTAATTCATTAATTTTTAAAGTTAAATTCATTTGAAAATAAATGCATCAAAAAATGATTGAGTAATTTTTACATTTTTTATGAGTTTTGATTAAAACCATATAAAGAATTCTAAACTATAATAAAATATTATAAAGAAATAACACAGGGATTCAAGAGACTAAACTTGCACTTAAAGTAGTGAATACTCAAACTATGATGAAGTTTATAGGGAATAAGCGGCAAAAATTAAATTGATTTTGATTGAGTTCAGAAAATCCTTCGAATTGAGATTTCATAATATAAGTTTTGAGTTATGATTTATCATAAGAAATGACTACACAATACAGTAGTAGTTGTCTATAAACTAGAAATCATGCCTTAAATTAAATAATAACATGATTGATGAGTAATATAAACATTTATGTATATCAATGCTTAGTTGTTCTAAATGTAATTTATTATATTTATTACATGTAACAGATTTGCATCAATACTTTTGGATCAATATAAATGAAAATATCAAAAGAGCGCACCAAACCTGCAATAAATAGAAACAAAATATTGATTTAGAAAAATACAAAATCTAAATGTTTTGAAACTCAAGCTCTCATAATAACTTATTTTTGTCATCATGAATAAGATTGTTAAATATGATAAAATTTATGAGAAAATGTTTTGGTAAAGAATTAATACTATTTAAATTTTTCACATACATTATACATGAATTTTTTATCCAGAATAAAGAAATCCGAACCGGTTATTGATACAAGTTTTGAATCTTGAGCTAATTCTAGAACAGCCTTCAACTAATTGAATATAGAATTGATACAAGACATAAAATTTGTTTGAAAAGTAGTTATTAAAATAATGGATAGAAACTTACAGACTTATAATCCAATTCATTTAAGTGGTCGACTCTAACTGTTTTCAAAACTTCTAATGAATTTTTAGCTTCAGTTCTGACACCATTAGTAACGATACAAGTTATGCAAAGAAAAGAAAAGCAAACAATTGAATTATAGACTAGTATTGCTTCAAATTCTTCCATTGGATCCAAATAACCGAAGTGATCAATAACGACAAAAATTCCTCCAAAAACACTGATTAAATTGGATGAAACAGTGAATAAAAGAGACGGTGAAATTATGCAATTTATTTCTTTAACGAGTTGTTGGAGTGCAATAAAAGCCATTCGCGTGTCTTCAAAGTTTTCCGCATTTTTGGGTTTATTAGCCATATAAGAGGGAATCATTTCTATTTCTTTAGTTAAACGTTGAGTTTTGACGCCGAATGCTTTGAAATGCTCATTAATAATCAATGATATGTAAATTATGATTGAGTCGAATGCCTTTGAATGTATTGTTCCAATAAATTTAATTATCAAAAGTAAATGAAGGTTTACTTTATTAGGCAATTGTAAAATACATTTACTTTGTTCAGGACTATAAACTATGCTTTGAATGACTGGATATAATAATAGTAAATGAAATAAAGCGATTATTATGTTCACAATTATGATGAGCCATGCAATCAGTTTAAACTTTTTTTGCATTTTTAAATTTAAAACAAGTTTGTGATAAATAGTTAAGTTGTAATATTTTTTATAAAATCGAGTAAATTTCTTGCCTTTGAACAACAGTATGAAATCATTTTCGATATTCTTCACGAATTCGATGGTCAACAATATCAAAGCCATGATTTCTGCAGAACGAGATTCTGATAAACGAACGCTTTTAGTTTTGATCAAATCAAAGCTTAAATCAATGAATAATCCCGGAAAGTGTAAAAGCAGGTAAATTGTAATGAACGTTAAGCTGGAAATTTTGGTCAAAAATTTAAATGAATTCTCACGACTTCCATAATAAGCTAAACCAGAGAATTGATGGAGAATAGATATCACTGAAAAGAATTCGCAATTCTTCTCGTCTTTATGTTGAGTATCAGGAGGTGTTATATAATTATTTAGAGACTTCATATTGAGATATCTTCTTCTTAACTCAGTTTCACTGAAAGATGAAGAATTTGTGTTCGACGACAACATGATCTATTCATTGAAATCTTTGGAATTGTCTGAAACGACGAAAACTTTTACCACTTGTGTTCATTCGGTAATGAGTTGAGGAAGAAAAATAAAGAAGACAGATGTTTATCTCTAAATAAATTATAGCAATCAATAAAAAAAAGTATTTGAATGTAGCTTTTTTAATGACTTCTATTAATAAGATCGTTACTAAATGCTCTCATTTTTATTCCTTTATAAGTTACCAAATTCTAGTGTTGAAAAATTGCTAAAAATATCTTTCAGTGAAAAATTTTTAAGACCGAAAATTCTTCAATTAATCTTCGATTTTCAGCAAAATGTTTGAGATCTTCAACATTATATTTACTTTAGAATATCTTCTTTATAATTAGAGAAGGATCGAAAATGAAATTTTAATCGATTTGAGCACTTAAGTTATGGTACAGTAGATCTACATAAGGTTTATTCAATAATTTAAAAATTGATTCAATATTGAACATTATTTTGAACAAAAAATTAATGTAATTACTTCAGGCATCAATGGTTAATAATAATTTATAAGTTAATTTTAAATCGTTAATGTCAATAAAGAACTAATAACAAAAATTAATTTATCTTTTCTTAGAAATATTGTAGAGTTGGTTTTCGAGATCATTTTCATGATTTCATATTGAACTTATATGCAGAATAATATTTCGGAGAAGAAGTTATATTTGAAGAAAGTTTTGATTTCCAACACTACTCTGATCTTAAATATACATTAAAAATAATTAACATCTTTACACTACAGGTATAATTAATCTCTAATCAATGTTTCTCGAGGAGACCTGAATTCTCTAGCATTTTGCGATATGAAAATCTATTGTTTGGTTCAAGTCTTTGCTATTTAGTGGAAAATTAGAAACCGAATTAAATACCAACAACAATTTTTTGAAATAAAAATATCAAAGTAAAATTTTCGTTACTTTTTTGCATTAAGATTAATTTTGAGGTGAATAAGGCTTAAAAATAGAATTTTTTAATTTTTTGATTCCAAAATCCAAAAACATTGTCGTTTAAATCCAATGAGTTGACCCCACCCTTTAATTTTTTAGATTGAAAAGAATGATCTCTAATAAATATTTCAATCAGAAAAACAATGAACCTTTTTATTAGAAATTGTAGGAAATGAGAAGTAATTTGGATGAACACCTACTCAAAAGTTATTTTATCAATATATTCATATAATAGTCTTAAGTAATTACTCTGGCATTTGATTTTTAGAAATGTTAGAACTTTGAATTCTTGAAACTATGAACTATGATTAATATTCTTACATTTAGAGAATTTAAGCATTTGAACAAAACTTTTGTTTTCAATTAGAGCATTACTACCTGCCATTTCTATGATATATTTTCTGGTAACTCAAATATAACTCATAGACAATAATTTCTTTAAGAATCGATTTAATAAACATCGATTGTGATTCTGAATAATGCACTCATTCATACCTGTAGTAAATCATTTGAAAGAATACAATAAATTTCGTAAATACTAATTATTGAATAGTTGTTTAGAGAACATGATCAATAATAAGGGAATAAGAGCTTTTAGAATTGAGTCAATATTAATATTAATCAATAAAGAGCAAATAAATGTGGCAAAACATATTTCAATACCTTATTATTATTATTGAGAAAAGTTTTTGCTATAAGTTTATTTCAAGCCTACACCGTTTGAAATTCAAACATTAGTTCATTAAAGTTAATTATTTTGATGCTTAATTGAGTGTATCATTCACTTAAACTTATAGTTATAATGATGTCAGCATATTCTCAAAGCTCACATCAAATTTATTCAGAAATAGAAATTTAGCTTTAATTTGAATATATATTCAACGGGTATTATAATTAAGAAAATGCTTCACTCATATGATTTGCGGGCTTTCGAGAATGGAAAGCATTCATCGCCAGTAATCAAACGCTCTTCACGATTGAATCAACAGAATTTAAGCCATTTAAATAGTTCATCAATGGCTAAAAAGTCAGAGCCGAATATAGTTTTTGTGGATGGTTTTAATGTAATTTGTATTTTCCATCAAATAGTTGGTTTGCCCTATTATGCTATGAATCCAACCTTAAATATATTTCGGTGTTTTCTTGGAATCGGATACAGTCTTACTTTTATAGCTATATTTGTGGGTGAGTTTAAATTTGATATAAGTTAAATAATTATAGTTCGAGAAGATTTTAAAGCGTATTTTGACCAAAATATTCAATTGATTGATAGCATCATTAGTTCCGTGCATTTTTATATGTGATAAAGAAAATAAAATGCGATATAGCAGTGAGAGGGTTAATAAATCTCGTTCAGCAGCACTCGTGTCAATTTTACTGGCATTTATCGAAGTTTATCATACAATTGATAACGATCTCGGGCTTATTTATGTTCGAAAAGAGTTTCAAAAATTTTACAGAGTATTACAAAATATTGTTTTCGCACATCGAATAGTATTAAATGTGAAACTTAGGCGTAAACTTCTATTTACTGCTTGGGTTCTCGTAATTCTTAATATATTTCACGCCACAATTGAAATACTATTCTTATTCCCGATTGTGAGCGAAGAAATCGATAAACAAAGCGATTATAAAGATGTTTATATTAAACTTCCAAAACATTGGGCTCTTTATTTCACACTAAGTATCAAAGCTATCGGTTCAATACATTCTAAAGCGTTGGACACATTGATTATATATTTTTCATTATTGCTGTCCTACTATATGAAAGCTTTTGGAGAAGTAGTTAAAGAGTTATGTGATTCTGTAGAAAATTCGGAATATATGAGACCTCATCGTAAAAATAGTCGTTCATTTGATGATTTGAAACAAGCATTTTTTGCGTTACAAGATTTGATAGTAGAAGCAAACTGTTGTTTATCGCCGTGTATTATGTTGACCATTGGGTGTAATGTTATTGCAGTTATGGGTGGAATATTTGTTGGAATCGATATGTTTGGACAAAAGGCAAAATTAGAAGAAGAGGAAGCTTTTGATCTGTTCAATGCGGTCACATGTGCTTTATCTATCTTTGTCTGGTATTCAATTTTATGTCTATAATTTTTACTATTTTTTATCTTAACCCTAATGGTTAATTATCTGTTTCAAAGCGCAATTTTTGCTGATAATGTCGTAAAACAGGCACAAATAGCTTTACGACCACTCGAAAGAACTAGATTCCAAAAAATCGATGACAAAGATTTCAAAAGTGTATGACTTGTAATTAAGGATAAAATAATTACACTTTTATTAAGACATTTCTGAAGAGAAAAGTCTCTTTCAATTAAGGCATTTATTTAATTATCAATATTCAGGTCAGATTATTAATTGATTCGATTGAAGACACAAAACTCCAAGGATTGAGTGGTACAGGATTTTTCGCTCTCAACAAAAAGTTTTTATACAGAGTAAGTTATAATTTTATTATTCAAATACATTCGTTAACACAGATAGAAATTTTCGAAACTTAATTTATAAATATGAATAGTAATAAAAATTAAAACTATCCATTTATTGATTGCTTTGCAATTGATATTTATTGTTTTAAAATTTGATTGGAGTGAATAATTACATACACTAATTATACTTCCGGATTAGTAAAAATCGATCAATCAATTTATTGAATCACCGAATGGTAGCACCACATTATTATCACTTCTGATATAATGTTAGATATGAGGGGAAAATTGATTTCCAAAGTATTTATCATCAAATATTAATATGTTTAGAGTTTCGTGAATAGATTCAAGACAAAGCAACAGAATTAATTGCAGTTTTTACTCGAAAAATAATGGCCTACTTTATCAAAGATGAGAATATTCCGCAAAAATATTCATGAGATAATATAATCATTGAGAGGAAAATAGAATAGTAAAACTATTTAACTTATATACCGAAATTCATGAAATTTTCAATAGCTATTGTTTTAGGTTCAGTTGTGTCAATAATTGATATACCATTACTTTTTGAGTAACTGTTTCTTCAACTCAAAAAATGTTTATTCTGTAATATTTTTTTCGCAGATCTGGTCGATTATATTTCCGTATACGATAATATTGATGCAGAAATATTAATTAAAATGTCATATTCTGAAGAGTACTACAGTATATTTGGAAAAGGAAAAAATCAATTATTCATTATTTAATGAACAGCGATATTTATTTTTATAGCCAATGATAACTATCGAAATTTTCAACATTTAAGCTGACATTTCATTTTTCATATAATAAACTACTTGAATGAAAAACTATTGTCATAATAGGCTAGAATTGATAAAATTCAGTGTCGATGTAAAGGCATTGAGTTGATTGATAAACAGTAGCTGAAAATTGATATCGAAGAGCAATATTGTGCTCAACACCTGGTTTTTAGTCTAATCTGTGTTTGGTCTGACTGTCGAGTCCTCAATATATGAATAGTAATCACTAACACTTAGCTGACTGGCCTTTTTACGCTCTTCAAAGTCAATTTGGTGATGTTAGTTCTCACCTCATACTAACATTTTTCTTTTTCATAATAGACTTATATTCAGAGCCTTCAGTGCGGAAAATTTGCTTCGCACTATTGAAAAAGAAAGTTTTCAACACAATCTGTTACTAGTTTTTACCATTTCCGACATATTGTCCCAATCGCTACTTCCCATTCAATTCCATGTGTGAGAGATGAGAAATATGAATGTGAAAAGTCAAAAATGCTAATTCGATGACTACAATTCAGTTTAACTGCCGTAAGGAGTGTATAACTCTCTACTCATACTATTATAAGTAGAAACATATATTTAACTGTAAATTTTCATAAAGTGAAGGAATTATCATAAATTTTAAATAAACCAATAATAACAGAATAAGTTGAGTTTATTCTCAAAATGGATTGGAATCTATAGAATGAAATACTGTATTGTTCTTTTCCAAATTTAGTCTTAAATATTTTCTTACGCAACTATACTTATAGGCTTAATAACAGATATAAGAATTGTATAATAGGTTATTTGAGACGATTTCATGTTTTTTAAATAAAGAAAATATTCTCAAAAGTTTACCTTTTCGGCGTAATACGAATTTATCAATTTAACGCATCTTGAAAGGGTGAAATTTTATTTTAGAAAAAGAAAATAGTCATTCGGTGAACTGTCAACGAGTTTGGGCTTTAAAATATATTATACCCTTGAAAAAAGTTATGGTCCCAATGGTTTGGGCATAAATTAAATAAAATTCCGACAAATCTTTTGAGATAAATAGAAATTTTGTTCGATCACTAATGGATAGGGGTATGTATTGAGTAAATGTTGCCAATAGTACAGACATTTACCGCCAAAAAGAATCAGAATATTTGTCAATTTAGCTATTCTTGAATCATGTTTGTCATTGAGATTTACTGATGTCGCGGCAGTCATACAATGAATGCTGTAATTGGATCTCATGCTCTTTTATGATGGATGAGTTCCAGACTCAAATTGGGAACAACTTAAGTAAGTAAAGAAATTGTTTCTCCGCAAAATTGGTTGTGTTTATCCCCAGATGTTTTGTCGATTTTGCCCATAAAGTCGGTTAAATTGCGCGAACTGTTTGTGCTATAGAGAGAGTTAATGCCACCCAAAATGTCCCAAAGCTGTTGATGCAGAAGAAGTAGCAGCAGGTGTTAAACATGACAATATACTTTAGTTTCCAAACTATTATCGCGGATCAGTTTATTGTCACTCTATATATCTCTTCTACATAATGTTGAGTCGATTTTTGCCAATAAAGTGAATGCACTTTCATATGGTATTGTCGAAAAACTACGTAAAGCAACAATTTCGATATATTTTCACTGCTCGGTTATATTATATATTTAAAAGAATGTTTATTTCTTATAGTTTTGCTGCAGTTATTCAATTGTTGTTATTGTTAGTGTCAATGCAAACAATATATCGATTTCTGGAGCACTAAAAAGAAATGAAGAGAAAGAGTGAGTGAAACAGATCCCCACTTCTCTGTAGGGGTTATTCACTGGATTCAATTGATAAGTCGACAACATGTTTGCTCTATGAATAGGAAGACGATCGCGTTGAGTGACTTCCATTGAGAGCTTCTTCTCTGAATGGGACCCATTCGATGACAAGCGAAACGATGAAGTGTTACAGTTGAGCGCTATAGTGAATAGTGAAATGACTGAGAATAGAGATAAGGGGATCAAATGGTATTTGACGACCACACACATACTTCATACTCACATACAGTACAGTACATATTTAGAAGGTTGAAGTCCAGGTGTGTTTTCAATTATTGCCAATAAGTAGTTATGTATATACAGTATATGCATATACTCTCAACTGTAAACCATTGAGAATATGAGAATTAGAATGTTGGATATGTATAGCATAAAATAGAATGGCATTTATCGATATATTGCAAACAACATATCTATAAGAAAGGGATACATTTGGTTGAATATATGTTTATCATGTTTACTTTGGGCCAGAGTTACAGCATTAGAGCAATGATTACATAGAAACAGCTGGTCTCAGACAAAATCCCAAGCGATCGATCAGTCACTTGCTATGACTGTAAGCTCACGGGACCGAACTATAAGTGATAAGTTCGCGGTTCGAACATTTGTTTTTATCGAATCCTCCTCTGCTATTTTGTGGTAAACTCTGCCATTCTTGGCTTTACTCACTTACTCCTTCCCATAAATTGAGAGTCAACTCAACTCTGATTATAACTATACTGCGGTTTTTAGTATAACAATCATCATGTTTTCTCTATTGTTATGCAAATCATTAGTTACTCGATTTGATACTCTTCTAAATATAATATATATCAAGCCTATGAAAACCATTTGCCAAAACGTGGTTTCGGTGCAGATGGCCTTAAACTGTGAGCCATTAACAGTTGAGTCAAGACCGGCGAAGTAGGGGTTTCGCGGCCAATAATTGTCTGCTAATTACATGGTTGAGGGGTTTCGCACACTATAACAAAACTAACTGTTGACCAATTCATGCCATTCATCACTTATATTTATTACAATATAAACGGGCGAACACTCTCTTCACTCTCTTCTTCTATTCAATATACGATTACTTACTTTTACAAATAGTATTTTCACACAATACAAATTATTAGCAATTACGCAAAAAAAGTCATTGACGCATATTTTTATAGATCGTCTCTAATATGCCACTTATGCAATCGCATCCGTGGCTAATATTTCTGATTTTACTACCAATGGTGCCAATCCTTTCTCATTATTTGAAGCTATAGTCATGCTATTATTACGAGCCCTCGAAAAATATTTTGCAAAAGTACTCAATGCATTTGAGAACTGAGTCCACTTAAAAATATATAACCGCGATATTCTCTATTCATGCATACCAAATGTGAAATGCATATGATATGGAAATGCTCTTTTCATCTAAAGTATTTTGCATAAGTTTACAATGTTTTAGATTTTAGTAAAAAAGTTTACAGAATCAGATTTGTTTACCCTTTTCTTTCTCTACCCCAACAGCTTCATTGATGCAAAAAAAGAGTCAAAAGTAATGCATAGTTATCTGAAGCAAACTTTTATCTTATTTGTGTTCTTCTATTTCGTGATATAATACATGTTAATATTAACGAAAGGGCAAAAATCTCAATCTGCAATTCACAGATACTATACATACACCACAAAGAATGATATATTCGAGAGTTATGTTAATAATATGCAAATGCGAGTGTCAAACAAAACCAATAAATGTTACAATATTAAAGCTGATCCCCTATTGTTAGCATAACTTCATGGCATTCTTGTGTGTCATCAATGAAACTTTTTGTCTCATTTCTGAAAACTCTCAATTTTAAATTGTCATTTCAAGATGTGCACCACTTTTTTCTGCTTCGAAGAATACTTTAGCCTTTGTCAGTATTTCATCTTTGTTTCTCACTACATATGCAGATGACATCCAAAAAGAGAGCTGTCATCAGTTTAAAAGTTTTTTTAAAAGAAACTTTTACACCATTCACAAAGTAAAGTTAGATACCAATCATCGACAAAACAACTTTAAACTGAATCGCATCTAATAGTGAATAAGTATTAGTCCCTCTCATCTATTTTCACCCTACATATACTTTTTGTTTTAGTTTAGATTTTTTATGAGAAATGTTAACTCTTCAGCCCTTTGTATCACATTTCGTATAATGTATTTCCCACTCGAATAACTCTAAATATCGCGTAAAATAAAACAGAAATGTCAACCGATTGACTCTATGCTTAAACATCACTCGACTTCGATAGACACATACTCTCAACTAACTTGTAAGTAACATATTCTCATTTTTTCAGTCATCCCCTCACTCACTACTGCTTCTATTGTAACAGTACTGGTAAGCAAAGTAGATAATCAGTTGAAACTCTTTAACTGGAAAGCTTCGCATTAACAGTTTGATACAGTCTGTTCTCACTATGAGAAGAGGTCTATGAAACAGACTCTCAAAAATGATTCACTCTATACTGTTCTAGGTTTTAAATTTCCAACTTTTCTTTGATAAACTCGATGGAAGTTTAAAATTTACCTCTAAAAGTGTCCAATAACTAGTAAGTTTGCTCAAATTTTTGTTTCAATGTAATTGTTTGTCTGTAAGTAATATAAAAAGCTTGAATTTCAATCAATCGCTACCTCTGAACTGTTAGCGATGAACTGTTAGGTCTAGTCGTAAACTCCAATCAATATTAATCAACAGTAACAAAATTTGGAGTGTTTGGTCAACATTATTTGTTATGTTCGATATAAGTTGAAAGTGAACCTCTTGTCACAAGTTTATGCTACACGAAAAGTCTTATTTTAAATCTAAACAATAGAAATATCGATTTTATTCCATTAAAAATATAATTAAGTCTATCAAATTTGTCAAGATATTCGTCAAATCTTAATTAATGGAAGATGTAATCAAAGAGAAAAATTCAATTTGTTTAATCTGATGAGAAGTGATTCTCAACTTTTAAAGTAATAAATGTTAATGAGAAGACTTGTTTTGGTTCAATGCTTTGTAATGAGTTGGCTCTAACAGTCAATATTCTTACTAAACTTTTAATACTAGTAGAAAGAGAACTCAATTTATCGTAACAGAAGCTTCCAATATGAGTAACTTTTGGTTTCATAAATGTTATAGACATACAGTCGGTAAAATCACAATTATGAAAGTGTAAGTAATTATTAATAGACTTAAGAGAAAAATTTCTTGAAAAGTCTTCAACTAAATGTAATCTATTAATCATAATAGAATGGATAACATGATGGATAACAAGTTGGATTTTTTTGGATTCAGATAAAGGCAAATCACAAAAATTGATTATTATTCTTATAAATGACTACAAGTTGAGATAGGATTTATTTTTGAGACTGTACATGCACAATATATTGTCAGTTGTATTTTTTCACAAGTTAGAAATTGGATTTTGGTGCAAACGAAAGCAGAAGCTTGGCATGTTTCATTTTCACACTTTATAAAGCTCTAAAGTGCAATCTGTCGCACTCTCACAAATAAAGATTGCGAATTTTGGTCAAATTGTTTATAACATTATACCAAAGCGAGTGCTTACAGAGTGCCTACTTTTAGACAGCATAGGTATAAGGGTATAAGTAGAACATATTCAACTGCAATAAGTGACTGCCTCATTAATTTTTAAACAACAAGCGCCTAATTTATGCACCCATTGAAATAATATTTTGGATCTGAAAATGTAATAAAATTGAACACTTCTGTCAAATCGAATCTATATAAACATATTCCGTAAAGTATCGCCCGCTTATTCTGTATAATATTCCGTTAAATTATTTCTATTAATAATTTGTTACATCATTTAACTAATATTCAATTGTAAAATATATCGAATAAATTCTCAATATAATGATCGATAAGTTTTAATTAAAATAACTTAAATCAAGTGAAATAAAAAACAAATTTTTCCGAAAAACAAAATAAATTCACATCTGAGTCCAAACGGAGTGACAATAATTTATTGTTTGCGATTTCGATCTTCAAATTATAAGCTTTCTGTGTTGTGGATATTCTGTCAGCTTTTAATCAAGACAAATAGTCCCACAAATCCACATCTGGATTGGTTTTAATCGCTTTGAGGTTGAATCCAAACATAACATAACAATTCTCTTAAGCCCTTAACTTAATGATACATTTGAAACATATCGTTAAATTTGCATAAACTTATCCCTGCGTTAACTCATATATAATAAGGAAAAATTATATCATTTTCGATGAAAACTCGGATATTAAGAAGATTGAGTCGAATCGACTCAACTTTGAAATATGCGAATCTTTTCAAAACTTCGACATAAACTTTGATAATCAACTCTTGAAAAATAGGAACTTGAGAACTGAGTTGAGAGCAACAAAATCATATCTTTTGTTATGTTAATAGGCTTTTAGAAAAAAGTTGGAACATAGTATCAGAGCTGTATCAGAGAGGACTGAATTGAATATTTAAAATTATCTGCCAGTTCGAGAATAAAAGTCTTGTCGACTGCAATAATAAATTGTAGTGTTGGGTCACTTGTTCCACAAATTCAAAAATAGGAACCACTAAAGAGTGCGCTTCCTTATAATTGTTAAGTAATTACACGCCTGAGAGACTCGACGGGAGAGTAAAGTTTAGTACTTTATAAAGTTTTCATCTAACCTATACGTTTGGACAAGCGTTCGGGGCTTTTATCAATTGCAAAGTTCGATATGACAAATAACTAGCAAACAGATGACTTATGTGAGACTTATTCGAATAATAGTATTGTGGTATTCGATACTCTTTCCTTTCAATGAGAATTTGTTTTCAAGGAATAATGCTCTCGAATACTCATTTAATTTTTAAAAAAGTTGGCTATTTTTAATCGATAAAACTTTATCGAGTTATTAATGTCAGGTTGTTTTCAATCAAAATGAAAATTTGGTTTAACATGCATTAAATGATAAAAGCTATTGTGTATTATTCTGACAAAGAATATGAATTCAAATACGAATTACACTGCATTATAATAAAACATTTTTTGCTCATTGATAAGTGAAATGCTTATAATTATTGATAATGCAATATAAGGTCTCATTTACACGAATGAGTTATTACTAAAAAAAATAAAATTTGTTTAAATAAAGAAAATTGAGCAAAATCTAGTGTTTATCATTTATGAGTAAGCAATGCAAGTAATCTTAGCATTAAGTATATGATGGAATTGAGTTTTGCGGCACAAACTCCTTCTCCCAATCGAATTATTGACATTAAGTCTGAATGCAAATACAGTAGTTGTGATACAACTTCTCATTACTTATTTCTTTATCATAGTTTTGAGCCTTCATAATAATCCTATTAGTAATTATAAAACACGATGAAGAAAATGTGCACTCAATGGAAATAAGTGAGAAGTGATTACTTAGTATGACATGAAATTTAAAATCAGAAATATATATATAATTTTTTGCCTATTTTCTGCTCTCATTACACAATGATAACGAAGGGCTGCACATGTATAATAGTAACAAGAGATGTCAATTATTGATTTTATGCTTGTAAGAGATAATAATTCTCTGCTTATGACAACGATAAGTGCTTTTCCGCATCAATGAAAATCAAGACTTGTTTTTATCGCCAAACTCTTACAAATGATTGTTATATGTTTTTTAAGCATTGCTATTATATTTCATGAGAGATTATATGCTCAACTATTTTGCATAACTCGCTTTCTTTCAACATCAAGAAGTAATAAATGAATATGATTTTTGTTAATTTTAAGGGAAAGTTTTCATATCAATATTTTAAGAAATAAATTTTTTCGCATAACTTATTCCACTAGAAGTAGATTCTCGTAAATGCCATAAAATGAGAATTGGAATAAAGGAATAAAACAATAATGGGTAGGAATTGAAAAATTACTTTTGTCAGAATTGAATGTTTAACTTATTATTAAGTTTGGTTTGAATGTTTGTTCTTGAGTAACTTGAACTGAACTTATTTGAAATAAATTAGAAATGAATAATAATGTTTATGCAAAAATGATTGAAAAAATTGTTGAATGAAAATGTGACATATGGTCAACTGATAACTTTATAAAAACTACTCTGAAAACGGATTAACATCTCAATCGCAGTCTAACGCTAACAACAGGTAGAGATAACTTTATGTATCAGAGCTGTCAAGTTGTTACAGCTGCAAATCGGTGACCAGATTAAGGAAGTTATGCTCTTAAATAAACTCACAATGAGAATAATGTTGACGATATAATAACTTTGTTGTTGGATTAACTGACTCTCACCACTTGACTTCATACTGTCGAGAGTCTGATTTGAAATCACAGATATATCCATTCAAAGCCTATTTTTTAAAATCCCAAACCAACGGATTTCAGACTGATTTAACTTCTGTCCAATCGTATTAGCATTCAGTGCAATAATTTATGGACCGATACTTTTGAAAACTATAACTCTTTGAGATTTTTTCTTCAAAACTATATAATAAATTCAAAACTTATGAGATTGAAATTATTGGAATTATTTTTGCTAACATTTTGCAATAACTATACAGTAATATTTTATTTGACAATAAGTGAGTTTCAATGTGTACCATAAAGTGAGTTTGGGTTAGTATTGGTGAGACTGTATCGTTGATATGCTGTTAAGTGACGCGTGTGGCCATCAATGCGAGACACATCAATCGCTGTCCAAACTGTGCACAACTGCCAGCGCGACACTTATTACGATTTTTCCACTTGAACAGTCTTTGTGAGAAATGGAAAACTACCAAAAAGTTTCGCTGTATTGCACGCATCAGCTTAGGTGAGAGTGTGTTCGAGTGTATATATTTGATGGTGACTACTCTTTGCAACTATGGGTCAGTCAAAAAGCCACAAAACTCGAGAAATCAAATTGAGAATACTTTATATAAGTTATATATAAAGTAAAACAAAATGGAAAGCGTGACAACTAGAGCGAAATGAAATATATATGAGTGAGACTTATGAAAAAGAAAGTTTCACTAACTTTCGATGATTTGATTCGTGATTCGCATATCAAATGTATTATTAATATAATACGAAATAAACATTTAAAACTAAAGGCAAATGAGAACAAATTATATTGAAATCAAGAAAAATATTCAAATATTTAAGTTTATTTAAATATAATTTATTTATAGCATAAACAAATATGAGTTTTTGTATTTTAAAAACTTAATTGATTTTTGTTCTCATTTCATTTGAATTGTTTTGATTTTTTAAGTCGTTTATTATGCAAATAAAGTAAATAATATAAATAATTTGATAGTCAAGAAGTTTATTCCTAAGGGGACAACAAATCTAGAAAAATTACGATCGCGTGTGTGCTCAAAGATAAGGGCATTTATCTTGTCTATATTTTTAGACATTGATTTATATAATGTTTTCAGTCTTGTTCTCCCGCTTTTTCAGTCTTAATATTTCCCTTTGCTTTGCTTTTTAGAGAAAAGCATAGCTATTCTGTAACTTATTCTTCGCTGATTTGATTGAATTCTCTTCCATTTATATGTTAGAAATGAAGGTCAAAAAGGATTCAATGATTAAATGAGTTGTCTTAGACCGTAATCCGCCCTCAAAGACCAAATGCTTGAATAGCTGGCGAGTGACCAATAATCCAAAGCGACTTCACTCTAATGATTGTTAATGTTATAAAGAAAGAGAAAGTGAGGCCACAAATAAAAGGGTGAGTAGAATATAGCGAAACAAATGGACAAAAGTTGGTTTATCAAAAGTGTTTTATGATTACTCTCTTGTTGAACTGACAACATTGCCATAAAAGTTAAGATTTTTAGATGCTATATCAGTACCACTTCTTCAACATGTCTTTACTTTTAGTCTCTTAGCATTACTTTTGTTTTGTGATAACACAAAAACTTAATTTGGAAGATGATGTCACCCAAAAAGTATTACATAACGCAAAAGAATGCTATTTTGTGATACATGTCACGTATTTGCAAGCAGTTGGGAAGTGATCACCATCATTAGTCATGGAGTATCCCCCAAATCCTCCATCATCTCCATTCTGATCCTTTTTTGTGAGTCGTCCACCGCAACAATTTTGTAGCATTTCATATAAATCCTCTATTTGAGAGAATTGTGAGTCTTTGCAAGTATTTGTGGTCATTGTCTCACCATTTCTGGTTCATAATCAACCAATGATTGATATGATCGACTGCGAAGCACGGATTTGTGAACCATATCAGCAATGATTGCATTCGACTCACTCTTTGCTGAGACAATTGGCTTCTTAGTCAATATGCAAAACATGCTTTCATATAATAAAAGACTCAGTTTTGAGTTAAGTATAGTATAAATTTGAATACAACTATGAAGTGAATTTTCATCTTTGAAATGCACTCAACTTCAGTTCAATCAAATTTTCTAAGAAGTTAATCACATTTACTGGTAATGACATTTTTAAATGTTATGAACTATTTATGACACACAACTCATTAATTGAATTGTATTGAAATGATAAATAAAATTACTTATTCAAAATCGCATTCAAAATTCAGTGATAATTACATATAAATATTTGATGCATTGAAAATGATCTAATAAAAAACGAAAATGACTCAACAATTTTTAGCAAATTAAATGGAAAATTAAAATAAAATATTTAATTTGAAATCATAATAATTTGATAAAAAGCTTCTGTTAAAGCATCGAAATGTCAAATGAACTATTTGTGCCAAAATCAATAGAAAGTTGAATCACTTTCAATAGTTGGACTAAAAGTAAGTTTTACTTGAATAATGAAATTCGCAGCTGTTTTATCATTCAGAGAATTCTCTTCAGAAGCTATCTTTTCTTTAAATTTTATTTTGTTTTCAAGTGAGAACAATCCTTCTCTTTTAGAATGTTCCACAAATTCAAACACGTAAAGGAAATAAAATAAGCCATCGAATCGATGAACACTTTCTCTCCAGTGAATCCTTTTAGCCAAAGTGAAAATTCACTCCAACCTATTTACTGTATTTCAATTTGATTCGTTCCCCCAGAGCTCCAAATGGTCGCATGAGTCCATTTTTTATCATAGAAAACATAGAGACAGCTCACCCTTCCATTCGTCTGATTTTACTTTTTGTGAAATGTTTCCAACACTTCTCTCAATGCATTATCACTAAAGACTATTTCTGCTTCAGATACATAAAAGTTAGACACATATACTTTTCATACTGATTATAAAGCATTTGTTTTTTCTGAAGCACTTTTACATAACTTTCAACTACATTTTGTTCTCTTATTTCACTAAAGTGTAAGACAATGCTCGACATTTATATGAGACATACTCTCTATCAATGAGTTCTTTTTAATGGCAAATACTTTCCTCCCGAAGTTTAGTTTTTTAGTATAATATGTTTCAAATTTATCAGATTTAATGAGAATACTCTTTAGTCTTTTATATATATTTATTGTCCTCAATATTTGAGGAAATGGAGTAATTCTAGTGCAAAGAATAGCATTAGAGATACTTTAAAGACTTGAAGACTGATTGTTATCAACAATGAGATCACTTTAAGGTAATTTACAAAAATTGAACTCATAGTAGTAAAGCTGAAGTAAGTGATGATCACTTTCAACAAATTGTCAATTATGGTTGTGATCACCAATTTTGATGAGTTGGTAGTCAGTGGTATTGATGGTAAAAGTGATGTTAAACTGAGCCCCGATTTTATTGCTATTTTGATCCTATTGTTATGATGACAAACTGATCATACAGTATATACCTTGAAGCCCATCAACACATACTATGAAAACTATTGGTAAGTTTACTGCAAAAAATCTTCATTGCATGAAAAAATACTCGAGAGATTTGAAGCTAAAGTTTGTGTTTTATAATGTGACCCATTTGTGGCCTCAATTTGATGCTTAACTCAAACAAATGCGTCGATGCACTCACGAATCGCATGTCCTATTGATGATAATGATGATGATATTAGTAGAAGGAAAACACGGGCAGATGATGCCACTCTTTTTCTCTCATTTTCCGTACTTTCTTTCTCAAACATAATACTCTAAACGCTGTCTCACCAATACTTCCCATTCTCTCTCTTTTTGTTTCACATTCAAATGGGAAAAGTATGACTATGACTGTACCCATCGCTTAATCTGCTATTAGTGAACACTTTATTCCCTTTTTTCTAGTCAGTCGTGTATGTGTTTTGTATGTTTATGTGTGAATATATAGCATATCATTTAGATATGTGCCGATATGTATGGTTCGATATACTAGTAATACTCTACTCGTGTAACTCATGAGTTTCTGTTTCAAACAATCAAAAAGGAGTTCTTCTACTATTTAAAAAATGAAATATTTGCTCAAATTCTTACACTTGATTTAGATATAATATCAAAAGCAAACATCAATTCAGCAAAATTGCATTACTAGAAAAGTTAACCAATAATTTAGCCTTTTTGAGTACAACTCTATGCAATGCAATGCAATTCTACGCTATCCTATTCTAGACCTTAATATTTTGTCTAAAATGTACATCAAAAGTAAATTCTCTCCATATGACAAAAAAACTTTACGGTCAGCAAAAGTAATCGTATTTTGCGGTGCTTTTTTGATACAAATTGAAGTTTGAGCATCAATTGAATTTCCCTCACAGAATATCTGCTTCACTCTCGTCAACATTAGCGCAAGTTGTGCTCAACAATGCTCAGAAACAATGGACAAATAATAGGCTGCAATGGTTTTCTTGTGCAAAAATGTAATCATAGTATAACAACATTGCGTGAATTTCAATGCTGTTCATTGATGGCCATTCAAATTGTGAAACTTCAAACTTTGATGACCTCTCACTACGATTGAATGCCACTTTAAAACCCTGTCACCTGCCTTTGCCTTTAAATTTTCAATTCAACTTATATTAAGGCACTTTAGGAATAGATTAAATTATGTTTTCAATTCATTGCAATTCTATCAGCGATGAAATGCGATACTCTCTCAGGAACTTTTCACCCGACGAATAGCGTTCAGGCGAAGAGAAAATGTTCATTTTTAATTCAATTCTTATAACTGACACAACAAGAGTTGACAATACATTTAATAAAAGCTTAAAAAAGTTTTTTAATTCATTGTTTTTACTCTACTCTTTAATACTGTTATATATGTTGTATTATTTCTGTGTATTGTTTGGCCTCACATTTAACCATAACAAACAAAACAAGTCCAATATCTTTATTATTGCAATTCTAGTGCCGAATCAGTTTTGCTGTCTCTCAACAGAAGAAAACTCGTGTTAATGTTAAGGCTTGTAATGCTATTGTTTCCCCACGACGTCAATCAAAAGTCAATTTGCTCCACAATCAAGAGCGACAATCTCTATGTGGTTACCAATGCTAACGAACCACAACTTAGATATGCTTTCACTTTATTCATACTATTACTACTACTAACAGAAGATACTGATTTCCAATTTTGTCTCATCTTTAATGGATTCAATTTCTATGATTGTTTTGAGGAACATTTTCATTATTCAAATATTTTTATTAAATAATTTAATTAAAAAGAAAGTATGTCAAGAAATAAGAGTATATTAGAATTATTATCAAATAGTAAGTTATAGTTACTTGAGTTTTACTTAACATTCACTGTTTTCTAAGGAATTTAACTACTATTGCAATAGTAATAAAATGAACATTCTCTGAATGGAATGACTGGAAAAAACGTTTTTAAGTTAGAATAAGGATAGGCGAGAGAGAGAGAGAGAGAGAGAGAGAGAGAGAGAGAGAGAGAGAGAGAGAGAGATGTGATTTATCTCAAGCACATTTAGAGATACGACGGGAAGAATAGAAGAGTCTATGTGTACAATAATAAGGTAATCAATGAGCCGAAACATTTTTTGATCGTGAGTCAAGCTCTAAATTTTTCTTTAACTAAACTATCATAAGTAGTCTCTGAAGTGTTAAGTGTTTCGACACTTAACGCACACCTGAAAGTGGACACCTATTCTGTTATTTGAAAGAGTGGTCTGGACTGACTTTTAATCAAGTATTGAAGTATGAAAGTTGAACAAAAATGTCGAAACATTAAATTTTCGCTTCAATGAATTTTATGGAGATGGACTGCTTTACACTAAATGGCCTTTAATGGTTGCTAAATGGCATCACGATTGTGACTTACTGACGATGCCATACAAATCACTAAATTTTCGAGTCACTATTCAGCCCCTCTTAAATTACCCAATAATACAATGAATCCAATACTCTTATACAATACTAGTTTTCTTTACCAGAAAATACAGGCATTTCAACGTTTTCTGCATAAATAACTTAAATGGCTCTCAAAATACTTTATACGAGAACAACATTTCGACACACTGTCAATATGTAAGAAACTTTTATAAAAATAGTCACCGCATGAAATGTATTTGTGTTTTGTTCATTTGCACATTTGAACGGCAATGTCTTTCAATATAATGTTAGGCACACCATATCAAACACACTCTTCCCAAACGATGCAATAAACTAAAGCTAACAAAAATGAGTAACCAATTCCTTACTCTTTACTTCATGTAAATATTTTGTTTAATTTAAATCAATTTTGCCACACATTATGAATGTCATTATGAATTTTATTATTATTTTAAATAAATTATTAATTTACAAATGACTTTAAGCACACACTTTCAAAAGTATAATCGCGTTATGAAAATAAATTTTTAGTCAACAATTTTTAAAACCAGAAACAGTCTGTATTTCCACTTGAGTTGTGTGATGTTTAGAGTCGACAAGTTGATCACCTAAAATGGTTAAACAGATGGACATTATTGGTAGAGACCTCTCTTCAACATAACAAAAATAACAAGAATAAAGTTAACTTGACTCCAAAATGCAGTACTTTGTGAATGCGTAAGTAGTAAAGTAGAGTGTAGTCAGAAGTTTATGTAACACATAAGACATGATCATTTCAATAATGATTGTGTTGATGTGAAAGAGCCAAAGAGCTCACGTAAACTATAAGACTCCGTAACTCCGAATACACTCACTATTATCATGAATGTAATGGTAGCTTAAATTGCGGTCTCATCTCTCTTCCTCTCTAATATTCAGGGCTTCAAACTCTCAATCGATTTAAAAATAAAATATGATTTTTAGTCATTCACTCTATTCTTAAGTCAGACTACTTATGAATTTAGTGCATAGTTATTAAACATTCTAATGAGTGTTTCGATCTTTTTGTCTGACACTATTGTGTTTAATTTGACTTAATGTGATGTTTTTAATTCAAAACTAACAAAATCTTTTTTAAACATTTCCAAACCTATTAAATTAAATTATAAATCTATTTTTGTTTGTGCAAAAACAAAACTTCTCAGAATACATGTCTTCACATAAGCTATTAATTTGAGAAAACTTAATAAAATTCTGAATAAGGGTATCAAATGGTTTGAATCGAAGTCATAAACCCTAAGATTCTCACGATATTTAAATCTCTTCTCTTTGCAATTGTTTGTTAAATGAGCGGAAGTCACTTTTGAAGTTTATTCTCCACAGTTTCCGATTATAATAAAAGTGAAAATTTATAAGTTCACGCAAATCAGTTAAGTATACAAAACGAAGTAATACTCTCTAAACTCACACATTTCAATGCATTTTCTAATAATGTCTCCTTAGGAAAGAAAACTGTGTTAATGTGAGCTAATATTTTATTCACATAAGCGGATTGGATCGACTCATTTGCATGTTTTTCAAAAAAGTCGCTTAACTTACACTTTGCTAAGAAGCAAAATATTTTGAGTCAAACCTAATGGCATAAGCTTTTACTTGACAAGAAAGGTTTTCAAAAATAGGCACACATTGACTGTAAAAGAATAGAAGTTTTCTCTCTTCACATCTTTCACTCTCTCAATCATCTCTCGTCTCGTCTGAATAACTCTCTAGTTTTTTAAAGCGTTTTACTAGAGATTAAAAATAGGTGGTCCGTTTGCATTTGGACCCATTTAATCCTATTCAATATTGAGCAAAAAAGTTATAGTGACTGAATGTATTTACTAAGTAGTATATATTGCTATAACAGTAGAGATTCGGTCGCACAAAAAGCGGTTTAAAGTGAACCTTTAGCTCTATTATACTTTTGCCATCAGAAAAAGATCATATAATGCACTTTAACTTAGTGTTTGTTAAAATGTAAAAGAGAAGTTAGTAATCCTGTTTCAGAAATAAATAGTTGATCTCTAAAAAGGCATCGTCTTTTGCATCAGTTTAGCAAAAGTTTGTTCATACCATACAATACACTTCACTTCTATCATTTCACGTTTTGTTGGTTCAAAATCACCAAAAAAGAAACTATCATTTTGGAAATTTACTTAATATGCTCGACAAATAAATTAATAATTTGATATAAGTTAATATTTGTAACTTTTGAAATTATAATTTATTGAAGAAATAATTTATTGAGTTAAACAGAATTTAATTTTAAAGTTTAGGCGAAGTGAAGTATGACCGCTATTATGTCAAGTTTTCTACAGTAAAGTACAGCAGAGCAGATGGCTTTATGTTTCGGGACACATATTATAAAGACTCAATAGTGGAATTAAGTTTCGGTACGTAAAAAATATTTCTTGTAGTCCTTATTCAAATTTGTAAACATATTAAAATTGGACCACAAGAGAAAAATTGCAGGAAAGGGAGCACTAGTTTTTTGTATGTCCGCAAACTATTTAAAAAAGATCTTTTGTAGTTTATATGATAACATTTACACAGCCATACATTTAGTTTTATGTCAGAGTAAATGCGATATATTTGCACTTAAAGTTTAGTTTTGTAAATCATAAACCAATTTGAATATAAATATTCTGTATTAAAGAGCCTAATATTTTTATCGTGAAATGTCTATTTGGTTTTATGGATCAAAACTTTCTCATTCAAAGTCACTTAATATGGATTAGAATATTGGTGCGAAATTTGGTATCACTTTAATAAAAGGTTTTTGTATACAAAACTGCGAAACATACTCTGTTGTCTATGATCTTATCGAAAAAGACAGACTTTGGGGAACATTAATGTTTTTAATTTGTAAAATTGCTTAGAAAACAAACAGTAATTTTGTATTGCATACTATTAAGAGAGAACAAATGTCCCACACAGTGATTATTTATTGGACAATAAGACCAAAGGCTATGAGCAGTTACTGGTGAACAATGAAAACTTGATATTATAGCCACCGCTTCGTTGATATTGTTAGGATAGGAGAACCTTGATTCGCAAATTTTCTGCATCGAAGAACCCAAAGAAAAAAGTTAGGAATAAAAGAGGCATTGAGTTTTGCGTTCCTAAATTAACTATGCAGAGCGTGAAGAGGCCGAAAGTGTCAGCTCTGAAGGACTGACGACAAAAATAGAGCGCCGACAGTCCCAGGTGTTTAACTTAGTGACTCTTGATTTTCATTTGGGAGTGTATACAAACTTGCTATTTGCTAAAAACTGTTGCATTGCATGCACTTTTCTCGATTCGAGTCAACGAGAGCGCACACCTGTGTAAAGTTACATTCAAATCTGGTTGAAGGTGTTGAAAAGCATGCTTTTATGGTCGTAAAGGATTCAATTCAGTCAAATACCATTTTCACAATTCATGTTTCAGCTTAACGTCCACAGTAATAATGTATAATACTTTGTCAGCGCATACCACAAATTTTTATAGCCAGAGCCGCGAGTTTTTCGGGAATAAGACTTTATATTTCACGACATTTTCATTTTCCCCCTCAAAATGCAATATTTTTCACTTAACAGCATTTTTGATAATAATTTGTGTTCACAATTTGTTGATTGCATAACTGATAGGAATAATTAAACCAAAACTTACTTCAATGTCTTACTTTGTTGTATGTTTCGATTTTTAATAACAACTTTAGTTCATAAATTCGTTATTAGAAAATTTGAATTTCCTGAAAAGGAGACTTAACTAAGTTCTAGATCAATGCCAGAATTTACTTTTTTTCAAAATGTTGGGATCAATTTTGAAGTTTATTTTTTCCGAAATATTATACTCTTTTTATGAGACACTTCAGTTACCAATTCTAGAATAGTTTTGAAGATGGAATTCCTAAACGTTTTCTTATATATTAAATGAAAAACTGTTTGATTTGCTCGAAGCAAATATTTGGAAAATATATTAAATTTTTTATATTGTATTCGTTACAATATTAGAGATCCTTTAAAATATATTATTTAAAAGACTATCTCGACTTATGAATTGATTTACTTTTTGGATAAATAGAGATTCGCCATATTTTAATTAAATAGAGATATTGTTTATGACAATATGTCACTAAAGAATGCATAAATTTACTGACTTTAAGTCTAATTCAAATAAGTTATTACGAGAACATATTCTAATCCAAAGCAATTAAAAGCAAAAGACATGATAATCAATAACTAGCGCACAGATTAAGCTTTTCAATGAAATAAGTGTTGAAATAGTCTAAAAAATTAAGTGTGTCTTAAAGTTAAGTGACATTCTAGAGAGTGAAAGAGAGGGAGTAAAGAGAGACTGAAGAAAGAGTAAAACGGAGTATTATTGGAGTTGGAGAAGGAGTAGTTACAGTAGGAGTCAGTTAGTATTTCTAAGAGATAAAGTGATGATATTGTGAGCGCAAACTCTCTTTACAATCATCCAATGATGTCTATCTTTTAGTGGTACGTCAAGAAAGTAACTTCAGAGAGTTGCTTAACTCTCACCTTCCATTGGATGCTGGCTTCAGAATAGAGCGAGTCCTAACTCTCTGAAACTCATGCGCTTCAAGTCCATGATTCAGTGAAAGCAACTTTTTTTGTATTGAGTCGAGTTTCTACTCTCTTACGACCCACTCTCCAGTTCCAACTGAGAGTATGATATAGTCTATTAGTGTACTCGAGTTCAGTTCAGTTAAGCAAAGTTCCAACTTCTTCTTACCACACGATCTGTAGAGCTGAAGCTCATATAAAAGTTTATTCTACTTATAAATATCTATATATAGGGCCATAATATTGTGGTCAACAGTACTGTATATCAACATATTTTACTTATTTATTAATATAAGTATTTCTATATTAATTGACATTAAGTTTTCATATGTTTCTCAAAAGAAGTGATTGCTTTGCATTGAAACTAAAATATTGTGTTGAAAAAAGTTTATGAAACTTATTAATAAGTTGTTAATGCCATGTTAAACGGCTGCGTGACATCTAAATCATCGTCTCCATCATCAACAGTATCTATGATGTCACCTTCAAGTCTTCATTCTTCACCACAAGCGTCATCATCGTTCAGTCAGGACAGATCACCCGTTTCTAGTCCTTCCCGAACCACTTTTCAATCGGTTCCATTGATTAAGCCCTCAGCCATTAAAGATTCTGCAGTACATTTCACACCATCAACAATACCCTCGATGTGCTTTCCATTGCACGCGATTTATGCTCAAAATCCATATTCAGGAATAGTGGGCAGCAATTTATCGACATTTTTTTCGCCGCATGCAATCGCACGTCAGATGTCATTTCTGGGCAACTCTTTCTCTCAGAATTTGTCAGGTAATTATATTAGTCAGAGTTAAACAGGTGTAGTCCTCCATGTTTTGGAATTCATAATTGCTTTATTACCTTTAGGCAAACGAATTCCACCCGAAGATTTTTCACGCTTCCCACCAGTCTTTTCGCCACTTTCCAGCTCTCATCGATCTGCAAATGCCAGCACTTATCCGACTGCAAAACAGGGCTGTCTTTTCCCATTCAACTCAGTTCATACATCTTCAGGTGCACACCATTTGCACAATACTCAAAATAATATGTTTAATTCGTTAGCAAATGAATGTTTGAATTCATCGCCACCTTTTAAAAGGAAAATGTTAAACATTGCCGGAGATTCAGAAATGACAACTTCAACACCAAATGAATCATCTATTCAGTCAAGTTGTAAGATATTAAATATTTATAAAACTTATTACCAGTAATTAACATACTTAGAGCGCAAACATTAAACGCACAAAAATTCACAAAGCTTTACAATCGATGCCTTTTTAATGTATTTTCTCCACAAAAGATCGCATAAAGCTTTTTTCAGTATTCTAAAAGAGTTCAGATATACTTAAATTAATTAATAGAATTATTTTACTCTTATCAAAAAAGCTTTGACATAATTCGCTCCAAAAGCAAACTCGTAGTAAAAATGAAATATTGCTTTATATGAAGTAATTGTGTATAAAGTATTTATTTTGCAGCTAAGTTTAAATCGATTGAATATTTCAGATAACTGTAATCTTTTCAACTCATCTTTCAGTTTGATTACATTTTCCTACTTTAAGAGTTGAGTTGAGGACCAAAGAGTCAATTAAAACTTTTAAGTTGTCTTAAACAAGGCTTAAACATGACCTCGAGTCTTGAGTGCCATTCTCTCAGCAATTAAAAACTCCATTTCTCAAGCTTTGATAGCAGTTGTTCAGAAGGACTTCAGTAGAATGTAAGGGAATCGACCATTTTTTCAATTACTGAATTTTCTTTAGAAATATATAAGAATTGAATAAATTCAAAATTAATTTTAAGTGAGATATTATCAAATATTTTGATTGTTCGAAAGATAAGAAAACAATACTATTTTTAGTGAAGATTTATGCTCTCAAAAACAGAATTTTTTATGACTTACTCAATAGTTTGATCTGAAATTTAATTTTTGAGTTTATATTTATTGACATCATTTGAATAATGAGTCAAATATTGAGAAAATCTATTTAGCTTTTATAGCTTATAAGCTATATATAAGTTCTAAATTTTTAGGCGATTTAATTAACGAGGTCTTAGCTGACGATAGCTTTAATTATTTTGCATTTCAATTAAATCCAATTTTTAACCAGTAATTAAAATACATTATTTACAACTCAATGAGTGCAAAGTTTGGTCAATCGTTGATTAAACTTCCAAATTGAAGTTTGAAACTTTGAAAACTAACATGTCGTTATCAATCAACTCAAATTTGCTTTACTATTT
The DNA here is from genome assembly GCA_034694065.1 of Camisia spinifer. Lineage (NCBI taxonomy): Eukaryota > Metazoa > Arthropoda > Arachnida > Sarcoptiformes > Camisiidae > Camisia > Camisia spinifer. Next base: position 29,397 of record JAQFXV010000139.1, read on the forward strand.
GTTTGAAACTTTTCTTTTCAAAGTTTGTCAAAAGTGCAATTGAATTTTTCGAATGAATTGAGTTAGACATGAAGTACTCAGTAAATATGTTGACATTTTTTTTGGTTGAATTATATCAAGATTCACCTCAATATTAAGTAAAAGATAATTTCTAAAAAATAACCTCAAACCTCAAAAAGAAGTAAAAACATTTTTTGAGAAAAAAAGTCTCAAAATTTTTAATGGAAAATACGAATACAACGAATCATTAATTCATATTTGCATTCAGTTTTACAAATTTTGAAACATTTGATGAGTTTTGAATTCTTTAGTTTATAATTTTGCCAAAGCATCAAATATTAAAATGTTAAGTTATCTAATAAAGTATTTATTTGAATGTGATAGCAATCGGATCAAACAATTGGTGTCGTTCTCCATCACAACCCTTGTCATGTCCACTCTGTTCGATATCATTAGAAGGAGTTGACATTAACAATCATTTCTATGAAGAAGTTCACAAAGTTGAAACTCTACGAAAGTAAGTGATATCCTTATGTCTCATATTATATTATTGTATATTATATTTGAAAAAATTATATTAAGTATTAAGTTTACCGACTCTACAATTCTGAGAGTTTCTCTCGTTTTAATCTATCTATAAATGAAATGGAAAAAAATTTGAGTGCCTCAAGAGATAGTCAGAAGGGATAAAATGTCACATAATATAATGTTTTTAACATTTCAATACATTGTTTTTTACAATTGTAACTCAATGCTTACTAAGCGTTGTGATGAGTTTTTCTTCTCCCCTCTACTCATCTCTTTTTGCTGATCAGTGATGCACTACAACAGACCCCAAACTACATACTTTTTTATTGCCCAATTCCCTGCATACCAAAAGTGCGGCAGTTCTCATGTGCCACTGACTGACTCAAACAGAATATTCTTCTATTTGAATATTATATCACATTTGGCACAATTTCTTCAACTACTTTTTTGAGATAATTCGCAGCTAACATAAAGATTATAATCATTCGTTTCGTACTAAACTTTTTTCCGGATAAACATAAAATTTTGAACATGACTAAGCTATTAGTGATTTTTAACGATAATTGACAATTAAAATTGATATTATTAGGCGATTCGTGTGATCTTTTTTTTGAAGAAAAGTTTTTTAATAATAAAACTGTGGGGAAAGCAATGGAAAGTAGGAAAGAAATAGACAAGAGTCACAATCGATAGATTAGATGTTGTATATGAGTGTGTGAATGCTCTATTGCCGTTGTCTTAGAGATGAGATGCCACTTACAACCTACTGAACCAATTTTTTACAAGCAATTGTGGCATTTGATTTCATTCTTTTATATATATCTTTTTCTACTCTCAATTCATAGATTGAACGATTGGGCCTACAGTTCAAACGAATTGGAAAGTAATGAACATTCACAATTCGAGTCTAGATGTTCATCATTTCAGAAAAAATTGCCATATTCTCGATGGGAGGTTTGTTTTATAACTTATACTTTATTTATAGACATTAAAGAAATAAACGTAAATAAAGCTAAAAGTAGTAAATAGTGATTGCATTTTGGAGTCAGTCTTTATCTCAACTCATCTCTGGTATTATTTCTTATTTTATAGACATTTCAAAGGGTTAAGCAAAACCGTCATTCAAGGCTAACAGGTATTCCATATTCAGCATAATTAGGCAAATCAATGCTTTCTTAGAATCTCAACAAACACACACATTATCCACTTTTGATTTTCAAAGACTTGCTTATAATTTTACTTCAATTTTCTCCAACCCTCTCATTTTTTAAACAACTTTTTACTCTCTACTAAATATTGTGTTCAATAATAAGTTAATTTACATTTGAAAAAATGTAAAACACCATAAATCAAATGTCAGCCGTGTTTGATTTGTAATATGAAATCTAATTAAAGTTCAATACCTCAATAGATTCTTATCATTCTGTAAAAATTGTCATCTCATTACTATGCCTTTAGTACTATTGTAAGTCCGTCAGAAAATCAAATAGCAATTCAGTTTAAAAGTTTATTTTTAAAAATATATTTCACCAAATATTATTGAAGTAAACTTTTTTTCTTATTTTCATTCTAATGTGTGGTTTTGTTCGAATTGATAACATTTGCTTTTAAACTATAATTTTAAAATTTAATGTTTTAATTTTGAAAATTTCATGAGTTAATGTGGATTATGGTTCAGATATTTATATTTTTTAGATGTATCTCAGATAATATAACTTCTTTTTAACCTAAAGTTTGAACAATTCTTGAATTATTACAGTATGAATCGATGAAATCTTATAAATATTGTTGAGAAAGTCATTGCATTGCACTACAGTTGGAGTTTAAGACATTTGAATATTTTTATTAAAATGTTTACTTATACTAGTATTCAGTGAATCGAATGTTAATATACCAGTACAATGCTCAGCAATGTTTGAACTGATTAATATTTAAAATATTTAGCCCAATGATAACTATTAATGTGTGCCAATGAGCCAATTCATTCAATTTATTTACTTTGAACTCATCTTCAACTGAACATTACTGCTATCAAATACAAACATAGAAAGAAACACAAATAATTAGAATTAGAATTATTCTAAACTAGCAAATTAAGAAAAGTGAAAAAGCGAACCAATTTTCTCTGAGATAACTTTGATAGTTCGTTAATCAATATTAACTCATGAAAACATTCTGAATTAAGTTTCTAAATCTATCAAATTATAACAATCTATCATTACATTTAGCAATAATACGTCAAACTAGAAAGAAATTCGAAACTGAAGATTTGAGAAATGAAAGTGCAAGTAATTCATTGATCAGAAACGATACCATTTGGAACTTAGGCTCAGATATCAGCACAACTTCTCAGGTTAGTTATCAAAAGTCCGATCATTATTATGGTTATTAAACTTATATAATTTGTTAGCAAATGACCACTTTTACAAGTGCTTTATTTAAGTCTGCGGTTACTTATGTTTAACTTGAAATGATCTCAATTTAATATGATTTATAACATTGCAAGCGAGTTGACAAACAAATCGAAAAACGATTGATAATAACCGTTAGTTAGAGTGGAGTCAATGCGAGTTTGACTCTTTGGTGCCCAACTCATAGTGTTGTGTATTGTGAGATCAAATTGAGTTTAGAAAGATCGCTCTCTTTACCGATCGAATTATTGACATATAATGTCAAAGAGAAAGAGTTGGGTACGAGTTCGTGATTACCATTTCTTTATCATAGCAACATTTTATGATGAGCTTATATAATAATCCCATTAGCAATTACTAAACACGATGAAGAAGTGTGCACTCAATGGAAATGAGTGAAAAGCGATTACTTATTACTCTGTACGACACAATTCTAATATATTGACATTTTTCGTTATGGGCGCTCATTAAACAATGATAACGAAGACTTCTCACAATATTATAACAATAGTTGTCTCCAATTTATTGATCGCAAGCCCTTTTGTTCACTTGCTTCTAAAGCAATATTAGATAATAATTCTTTGCTTATGACAACGATAAGTGCTTTTACTCTAGATGTCCAATAAAGTCAACCGTTTTTTGTGTCTGTATATGCGGAGTATTAAAATTGATCTTTAACTGAATCAACTGAAAACAACTCTTCATTAATCATTGAGAAAAGTTTAATTAGTTGTTCAAAAAATAAAAATAAATGCTAAAAAGAAGTCATTCAAAATGATTTTATGATAATTCAGGCAATAGAGCGAAAAATAATTATTAAATCTTAATGTCAAGCGTTTTATTGATAATTGTTATGTCTTTATCTGAAAAAAATTTAATGCAGAAGAATGAAGATGAGGATGAAAATGATTCGTCATCGGAGAAAAATGTGGACGTCGTCTCTGATGTAGCGGATAATGAAAAGGAGTCTGAGTGTGAAAAATCAAGTGAGGGATGCGATACAGCGCAAAACAGGGATTCATCTGAAAGTAAGCTTATATAAGCATTATATCTATTTCTATAACACTGATTTGACTTATGATATTTCGGTATAAAGAACACGATTTGCTAATTATCATATTTATATTCAAAATGCGATCCATTCAATCTGTATTCAAACTTAAGGGTATAAACAAAGTGACAATTTAATTAACTTTTTTAATGCTATTAAATCATGAAAATCTCTTTATGGCATTAGCGATAGTACTGTATAATAGTTTAATATTCGTTTAATTATTTGCTCTTTAATTAGTAGAACAGAAGATTCAAATCACAAACAAATATTTTGTGATCATTGAAGTGAAAGAGCATTATTTCTGTTAATCTTTTTTAATATACAGTCTTTCCCGGTTATAGTGAATCCGCATATAGTGAATACCCGGTTATAGTGACCGATACGACCGGAACCAAGTCCCGAATACCCCTTTTCTTGAGAACGTTTATAGTGAATCCCGCTTATAGTGAGCACTTTTGGCTGCACCGAACGGTTCACTATAACTGGGAAAGACTGTATGATTAAAAGGCATAAGCATTGAATAATCT
>JAQFXV010000140.1:0-33874 GCA_034694065.1 Camisia spinifer
GTAATATGTCTGTTGTTTTTCATCCTGAGAAAGTCCGAGTCCAGGACCTGAGGTCTTTATCAAAGACCTGGACCCGGACTCGGGCCTCTAACCAAAGACTCGAACCCGGACTTTTGTTAAATATGAGGACCTGGACTCGGACTTTAGGACCTTAAAACCTCAGGTCCCAGGTCTTTAACCGTCTTGAGGTCCGGACTCGCTCATCAGTATTTTAAAGCTAGTCATCTTTATAATCATTATCATTACAGATGAGTTGTTTTGAATTTCAGACTAATTCTAAGGCTTTTTTTCTGAACAAGTGATCATACATTGGTATTGTTGGGATTGTGAAATGATATTTGAAGAAATGGAGTTTGAAAAATGATTAGTTGTTCATTAATTATTTGAGATACCAGTCTAAAAGCCTTTATGATGAATATTTTTTAATGAATAAACTTATTGACAATTTTAATGAATTCTTGTTTTTATAAACGTGTCTCAAAAAAGTTGAGTAGACCAGAGTATGACCAAAATGTGAGCTTCACTAATAAGTTGAGCCCAAACATATGCTGAACAATGAATTTGAATTTAGAGAATGAGTGCTTTGATTTTGAAGAAATATTTTGACTGGGATGGTGTCAATTAAAATCTCAATGGGTTGGGATGGGAATGGGATCGTTTTAAAAAAAGATTGGCATCACTATTACCAACCTTTGATATTTTAATTGATGAAACGAGAAACTGAGTCAAATAAAACGTAAAATTATAAAACAAAAACAATTTTGCTTTCAAATTGATGAAATAATTAAATTAAATATATCTAATAATTCAAGTGTTTTCATTGAAAATGATTATTTCTTATTTTTTGGCGTTTTTTTATTCGGTGGTTTAGGATTCGTTGGATTCGCTGAAATTTGAGGTCAGGTTTTGATCATTTGAGACCTGTGTCTGACCTATGATTTTATGAGCACTAAAAGGAATCGGTGGATCCCATGAAAGAGAATGAATGTCAAAAATCATTAACATAAGTCCATTTGATGTCATCTCTGAAACATAGATGCGTTGTTCTGAATGTTTTCATCGGAATTAGAATTTTGGCAATACTTCAAAGTATTCAAATAAACGGCTGATTCTCCTATTATAAAGTAATGCGGAAGTTGTTTCGAAGTTCCTAAAAAACTCTCGCTTTGTGTTGAGTTCAAAACTTTTATGCATTGATTAACTACTGATTAATTCATAAATTTCTAAACGAAAATCTGCCTAAAATTGATGTAGAATTAAAGCTAATTTAAACGATTCAATCAATTCTTCTTAGGCTTGAATGCTTTCAATTCAATCAAATTCTGGCAAATCTTATTCTCTAAATGAGTAACAGTTCTAAAAATTGTTTTGAAAACAACACGAGTTCTTTCAGGAATGAGGACATAAAGGATTTCCTAACTTTCGCTTTTACTGAACGTGTATGTTATGAATAACTGTTATGTTTAGTATATGTTCTGTTCTTCAAAACTGGAAAATACTGTCTAAAAAACCTTGAATTTAATGATTTCATAAAATCAAAAAATGCAAAGTTTTTTTTTCAATTTCTAATATTCGCGAAAATTACTAAATTTATAAAAATATTTATAGAAAAAAAACACTTTATGAGAAGTTTAATGTAATCTTAATTTTTGAAGAATTTATTAAAATATTTAAGTTTTAAAATAATTAAAGCAATTATAACGGGATTCAATTGTATTGACGTAATAGTTGTGTAATATTTACATACTATTTATATATTATTGAATCCTTTTAAAAATCATGCGATGTTTTCAATTAATGTCAAAATTGGCTTAATCTTTATAAATAGGAAGTTATTTAATGAAAGTGTCAGATAGTGTTCGATAATAACTCACTCAAAGTTCGTTATTTTGTAATTAAATTAATATTTATTTGATTTGTGAAATTATTGAGTATTTAATTCGTGTCATAACATAAATAATTGATTAAAATCACAATAAATTGTAATAATTTGTATGTTATTGAGAGATATCTCGAGAGAAAAAACAAAGTTAATTGAAGAATGCGTTCAATTAAATATTTACCATTAGTTTCATCTTTAAATTCATTCAAATATTTTCGAAATCTAATCAATTATTCGTTTCAAAAATTGTATTCAATTGAAGACAATCTTATTATTGATAAAAACAAAAACGTTTTTGAAAGTGAAGTAAAACTAAAAGAAGAGACGAAACCATTTGTATTGAAGTCTAGTTTTGAAGAATTAAATGACAATCAATTTATTGAATTAGAAAACAATAACAATAATAATAATAATATAAATATAATAAAAAATAATAGTAATAAACAAATAAATGAAAGTGAAAATCAATTATTTGAAAGTGTAATAAATGAATGGATTGAATGTCCAAAAAATACATTTAATACTAATATTAATGAAAACAATGAAGTTTTGAATAAAGATAAGAAGAAAAGTTCAATTTTGATGCCAATTATGACCAGATCTGCGATCGAAATGAGAACAAAGCAATTGATTAAATCGTTGACAACAAAGCAGTCATCGATTAATACAATATTACGATTACAAGAATTGAATAAACATTTAGTGACTTTTCCCGAATCCATGACTATTGCTGTCAATGAAAATGCAATCAAAACAGTTCTAAAACTAAGAGAATATACAAAAGACAGAGTAATTCATTCGCAATCAATGCAAGTCTTATCACTTCTCGGATATTGTGATCCACCAAAAGGTTCAGGAATTAGAATACTTAGTATTGATGGCGGAGGTATTCATTCATTTATTATATTCTTATTTATTATCATTACTTACCACATATTTATTCATTTTTTCAAACATTATTAATGCTTAAAATAATCAAAATATGATTCCTTTTTAAAGTATTAATTATTCAAACTTAAGGATTAATTATTAGAACTAAAATCTAAACTTCTATTCATTGCATATGAAATCCATTACTTTTAAGACTCTATTCAATAAACATTTAATTGTTGATTAAATGGAAATGAATTAATACAAATAATTTTAGTTTAATTCAAATTTTAACGTCTTTTCATATTTAAAACATTTATTTGATTTTCTTGAGCTCTAATAAAATATAGTATTTCTAATTTTGTGACAACTGTTTGAACTGAATAATAATTAACTAATTGTTTAATTAAAAAACAGGAACGCGTGGAATACTAGTCATTGAGATTTTACGTCAAATCGAAAAATTAAGCGGAAAACCTATTCATAAATTATTTGATTTGATATGTGGTGTCAGTACAGGTGCTATAATAGGAATGCTTTTGGGAGCACTTCAGACACCTATTAATCAATGCGAAGAATATTACTCTAGATTTAGTTCACATTTATTCAAAAGTGACTTTTTTCGAGGCGCGGGTCGACTGCTTTGGACGCATTCATACTATGACACTATTCTTTGGGAAAAAATATTAAAAGATATTTACAGTGAAACAAATTTAATCGAAACGTCGCAAACCATTGATTCTCCGCGTGTTTTAGCGATATCTGCGGTAATGAATAGGCCTTCGATTCAAGCTTTTCTGTTTCGTAATTATGAACTTCCGGTTTCCACCCGTTCTTTGAGTCAATACGAGGGTTCGTCAAAACACAAAGTATGGGAAGCGGTTCGCGCCTCAGCGGCTGCGCCCGGTTTTTTCGAAGAGTTAACTCTTGATAATTACGTTCATCTCGACGGAGGGATTCTTATTAATAATCCGACAGCTATTGCTATACACGAAGCAAAGATGTTATGGCCTAACGAACAGATACAGTGTGTCCTATCGTTAGGAAGCGGTCGTTATATACCGCCAAAGAGTATAAAACCAGACGACAGTCCCGTCTCTCCAACCAGTTTGAGAACTAAGATTATTGGACTTATTGATAGCGCGACCGATACTGAAATGGTTCACAGATTAATGCAAGACTTACTGCCCAAACGAACTTATTATAGATTAAATCCTAACTTAACAGAAACCGCAACTCTAGATGAGAACAGACCAGAAAAGCTGAAGCAGATGAAAGTCGACGCACAGATGTATTTGAGAAAAAATGATTATAAAGTCAATCAAGCCATTAAAGAGATTAACAAAAATCGCAAATTTTCACAAAAGTTTAATGACTGGTTACGACTTCAGTATAAGTTGAGATTTTAGTTCATTTATGATTTCAACTTATTATTTATGAAATTATTTGAAAGTTTATATAAGTTTTTTTAGATGAGTTTTTTATTTGTTTAACTCTCAATTCAATTGTTTATTCATTTTGACGCCAAGTTTCGATTCATTAATCGCATTGAATTTCATTTTCACTGAATAAATAGTTCAAATTTAATTTGAATAAAATATTCAAATGTTGCGCTCTTTATGACAAACAAATTATTATTTATAGACTGTTGAGACCAACTGAAAGTGATAGCAATTAAAATCTTTATTATTTCTAATCGAACTTCGATCTGATCTAAAACTGTTGAGTCTTTATTTTTCAGTTTGAAAAACCATTTCTAGTCATCAAATGTTGAGCTAATTTTGAATAATAATGGAATTAAAAGTTAATATTTATGGTTAGCAAATAATGTAATCATTTCTTTTTGAATTTACTTTTTATAGATATTTACAAAAGTGAACTTAATTTTTATAAAACTAGTAATAAATAATTGAAGACTTGATTCGTTATACAATATAAATGTTTAATTGACAACAATTCGTTTATAACCATTGCTTTACAATAGTTTACAATTTCGACAAATCTTTCCTTAATTTCATTAATATTTGTTGTAAATAAATGTTAAATAATGTGAATGAAGTTTAAATGAAGAGAAATATTACTTTAATAAACTATTTTCTTAACCCTTGTTTTTATGTTAAATTTTGACAATTGGAATGACTTAATATTGGATTAATTTTTCTGAAATGAATTTATAACTCAATCGAATGATAGAATTATAAATTCCAAGAAATTAAAGAATTGAGTTCGCAATTAAATAGTCATTTAAGAAGTTTTGAGAACTTCAAAAATCTTTTTGTGTTTCAATTAATTAATACATTGAGAAAGTAGTCAAGAGTTTCGCGAATGAAGTTTTAATACATGACAAGAATTTATCTACAATTGAATTGAGTTTAAAAAGCGATCGATTGATTGACGCCATTCACTGATTTAGTCATAAGGACTCCATCTTCGTGTACAGTCACTGTTTCCACTCCATCGACAAACACTCTGTAATTATAAATCAATATTTAAGCAATGGTTATACTCTTTATACAAATACTGATAGCATTGTTTAAAACAGAAAACTCATAATAAATTGTTAAATATCTATTTGTTAATGAATTTGTCCCGAATTCGAAATAAAGATAAAGATAACTTACTTTCTTGTCTCCACTTTCTTTCCATTAACATATTTAGTAGAAGTTGTAGTTCTTCTGACATTAGGTCTATTCGGGAGATCATTGAAATTATTACTACCAGTATTACTAAAGGTAGTGAATGATGAGAAGCCATTCGATGCGAACGGATCAGCAAAGTCATTGAATCCGCCGAATGGTGCAAATGGAGAAAAACCGAATATATTGTTTTGTCGATGAAGTGCACTATTTTGTTGATTACGATTAGAGGAATTGCGACCAAACATATCTGCGAACGGATCGTTCCCGAAAAAATCTCGAAATACATCTTCGGGATCGCGAAACGAGAAGAAAGCGCTGAAAGGATTTGATCCAAAACCATTCTCAAACATATCTTGATTGTTGTAATGATTTCTTGAGCCGTTATTTATTAGACCCTCTTTTCCGTACTTATCGTATACTTTTCTTTTGCCGTCTATTAATTACAAATCAAAATCAATACGTTTAATACACTCAATAAAACAATTGATATTATAGTTAATAGTTATATAACTAACCGTCAGAAAGAACTTCATAAGCTTCGGATATTTCTTTGAAACGACGCTCAGCTTCTTCTTTAATATCGGGATTTTTGTCGGGATGCCATTTGAGGGCCAATTTTCTATATCTATTTTTAAAGATTTTTAAATATTTCAATATGTTTTTATAAATTATTTCAAATTCTAATTTTAAAAACAAATATAATTACGCTTTTTTTATTTCAATAGTTGTTGAATTTCGAGAAATCTCTAACGTTTTGTAATAATCAACCATTTTTTAGTAGTTTTGAAGAATTGTTCTAATTTTATGACTTAATATCACAGCTCAAAACTCAGTCTTTTCGAAAATAATGAATTGTCACGAATAGAAACAGTTTATTCACAAAAATTTTGTGATAGTCCTTAAAATGGTTAAATATTGCTATCAATTCGTGCGTTGCTGGAGTGGAGACACTTTTATGAGTCTAAATATACGTTTCAATCAATAACAATCGATGTTTGCCACGAGAACAACAATATATTCTGTAACATAAATATGAAGCAAACCATTATTATATGATAACCATTTAGGAGAAAGTTGACGAAATGTATTGATTTGAATTTATAGCAGATATAATAATAAATAGTTATTACGCAAAGACATTGAGTCAAATAGTGAGTACATTTACAATAAGTAGTGCAATACAACTTTGATTACATAAGCGATTACTTACATTAGTAGAAGTATTGTCGAAGACCACATACACTACACGTACAAAACTAATTAATAGACTGAAACCCACCTTTTGACTGATAGCGCAGGTGTTTCACAACTTATTTAGCTTTAAACTGCTTGTAAGCCAATATTCTCTATAAGACTCAATTCTAATATATTATATTTAAATTTTTAAACTCAAATGACTTTTCTGAAGTCAAAAACACTGAATTCCAAGTTATGAGAGAATGAACTTCACATCCGTTTAGAGCATGAAATGATTAATAAGTTTCGAAATTATTTCAAGTCTCGGTGAAAAGTTGGGATTTTATTCAATATTTATATTAGGCATCAAAGTATGGCATCTGATTGTAATTATTTGATAGTTCTATTGATAAAAATGAAAACACTTTAAAAAAGCACCAATTTTTTCAAGTAAATTATTGGTGAATAGGGTTCGGTTCGCCTCCGCTTTTTGTATGAATCATAGCAAACATTTATGAAAATACAATGAAAGGTCAAAACTATTGGCATTCAAATAAATAAATGTGAGAAAAGGTAATAACTATTAGGATTCTCGAGTATTTCCTTTGATAACTTTTGTTTAAATCGATTAAATCTAAAGGTTAACAACTATTGTAATCTCTCAACTGTTGATACAGTTTAAACACCGCTATGAATGTTAAATCATTTAAACATTTATATTAACTCAAAACAAATAGAAGAAAAGTATTCAAAGCAATAAATTATAATATAATGTAAATATTTTATGAAAAGTTGTCACACATTTTTGATGACTTCAATACTATTCATAATAAAAACTGCTCACTCGTCAAGTCTTAAAGCAATAAATTAATTGTCTGAGATATTTATGAAAAAGAAAATGCAATTTAGATAAGATTTTAACAATTTGTTCACTAAACCACTTATAAGTATATGATATATAAATGAATTGCAGAAATTCTAAGATAAATAATGGGTTTTAAACCGTCAAATTTCGATCGAAAATAATCAATAATTTGGATAATGATTAGATAGTTCTCTATTGAGAATGAAATAATATTATTAAGACATTCAATGTATGAATTGATAAAATAATAAATTGCGTAAAGTTATGAAAATTATAATAATCGGGGATTAAATGAAACGACAATAAACTGAACAGTGAATGCCTGTTATTCAATGCGAAGTCAATTATCAAAACTCGTCAATTATTTCTAGAAAATTCTATATCAAAAAATAGTGCCGGAAATCTACCGGTGGGGGTGGGGTGGGTGAGGGGGCTAAAGCCCCACTATATATTTCCATTTTCCCACTAAATTTTCCATTAATTTAAATAAATATACAAAATGTTAACACAATATTTATATAAAATCATAAAAACAGTCGAATCGTTAGGATTTATTCTATTGATTATGTGATAAAAAAAGCTTTGATTAAAGTGAACACAAACTTAATAATAAATTAATTGAATTTGAAATCAATAAAAATACACTAAAATATTCTATTAAATGAAATAATTGAGAAAAATAGCAAATTATTGATAATAAGCTTAATTGATTGAATCATTTAATTAATATCTTTCGCTAAATTTTTGGGTTTAAATTGGTTTTCAATAAAATTTCTAGAAATTTCTGAACATTTTATAATTAAAACTCAATTTCTAATGGTTTTGAGAATAAGTTACGAAATTCGGTTGAATATTAATATTATTCCGTATTTAATAAAGAGCTTATCCTTGAATTGAGAATATATTTAATAATATGTTCGACAGATTTACTTAAAAATAATAAGTCAGACAATGATGAGAGAAAAACGTTAATTTATCGAAAAAAAACTTCCATTTATTTAAAAAAAACCATCATTTAAGTCATTTTTTCTGTCTTAACAGAATATTATCTTAAAATAACGCAAATCGTTATATATATTGAGCAAATCTTTTGAATAAATAGACGGGAAGTAAAAAATCAAGTTTTAAAACATGTGTGAATACATTCAAAACATTTATGTGTTATTTATACGAAACTCTATTCTCTATACAAAAGTTATGAATTGTATTAACTGTTATTTATTATAAAACGCTTAACGATATTATACTCTGAATAATAAAATGAATAAAACAATAAAACTTACCAATAAATAAATGTTCAATTGATTAAAAACAAAACTTAATGATAAGGCATTATATAACTAATAATTGAATGAGAATTGAATGATATATAATATAATCAAAAGGAGATTTGGATTTGTTGAAGAACTACTCGTCAGCCATAACAACAATACAAATATCAATTTGAAGAGAGAAATAATAATATGAGAAAAGACTGCCTTAAAATCAAGTGAACTCCACTTTACTTCACTATCATTTGCTTTCTCTATGATTTGTTAACAAAAATCTCTCCCGCAGTCGCAGTAAAATTCGAGGCTATTTTTTGTTAGTGCTCAACACTATTCAACACTATTGCTCAATATTGTTAATACGCTCTTTTTCTCTCTATTCTCAATGATCTCAATGCTATCCATCCCTACCTTCCTTCAGACTTGTTCCTCAACTAATAAATAGTTTTAGCAGATGTTTAAGCTCTTTATTTCCTCCTAGTTTTAGGATTTTCTACAAAAAATAGTCTTAATTTTGTGAAAGAGGCTCCTATTTTTTCTTTTAAGTTAACATTAAAATTGATAATTTAGGTAATATTTTGAGTCTTCATTGAGTTGAATGAAACATAACATGAGAAGGATCTAAAAGTAAAAGCAAATTTTGAACCACAATTAAAAAATTTGCGATAGATTAAAGTGATAAAAGTTGAATTTTGTTTTTCAAGTAAATTCACTGATCTTCAGAATTTGATTGAACTGTCTATTGTTTATTATAGAAATATAAATGAAAATCCTTCAAACACTTCAAACATAATACAAGTGGAGCGTTATTTCAAAAGATACAATCATTATATTCAAAACATTTAAATGCTATAATTATTTCTTTTGAGAGAACCTATTAATTAATATAATTTTTATTTTCGTAACTCAGATGAAAACAATATTTCTGACACTCAAAACAGTTATGATTTAAACATTTCAACTATAAAGTGATGATAAGAGAAAATTTTCTTAACTTAGAATTTATTTTATTTTAAAAATACAACTAATCTATTGGATGAGATTTGCTTAAAACCCTTGAAAAATCTTTTGTCAAAAGAATCACATTTTTTCAATGAAATTTTTTTCAAGATTTAGGTTTAAAAATTGTTTTCAAATTAAAAAGAATGTTGAAAAAGAGTCAGATTAATAAGTTTATGAAGTTGAAAAAATGAACAATTTAGCAAAAAATAAATAACTATCTTGAAAAACTCTTTGTTCAAATTAATGGTTTACAGATCTCAAAATAAAATTCAAACAATGAATCTTTTATATCGAATCTGTTGTGCTCTAACTTTTTTTTGGAAAGAGAAAAATAAGTTCATGTTAAATGATTCAAAATAACTATTTCCTATTTTCATTTGAGTTGTTTATTACTCTATGTAAAACTTTAATGATTTGAATTACAAACTAATTGTTTATTCAATGAATTTAGGAAATATAGTGATTCTCATATAAATATAGTTTATATGATATGATTTGAGGGCATGTTTTTCATTACATTTAAGTGGTGGCATTATTTTGAGAATCAATTTGTTTTGGGCTGTTTCACATCAAACCTATTAATTCTATCATCAATTATAATACTAATATCGAAAATCCTGTTGTGTTTTGTAATGACCCAAATTTGGATTTTTCAAAAAGTTGACACATAATAAACTTTGCATTACAACTAACTTTGCAATTATTAATACATAAAAAATTCAATAGAATTAATGATACAATTGATTAAAAGCTGAGTAATTCCACGAGTTTCCTGATTGAAGAATCAGAGGATTGGAAAACTACTAATACTTGTACTACAAACTTATATTCAATTAAATAAGCACTGATTCATAATTCACATTTTAAGTGCCAAAAACCACTTTTGTAGAAATAATTAAAGCGTTGGTCATTTCAAAAAAACATAACCCAAATGTTTTTTCATGATTTTAATTCAATTGTTTGGAAGATAAGTAATGAACAGAGATATACGTTTTGTTTTACAAATTTTTATAGTGTTCACGTTTCTAATTAAAGTATTGAAGCAATAAATGTCTGAATATTTCAGACTCAATTTGAGACTTGAAATCATTTCCTTTTGTTGTCATGAATTTTGATAATAAAACTCAAACAAACTTAATCAGGAATTGAAATTTGTTTTTATTACTCAACTTTTATTTATTTTACTGAATCATCAACTCGTTAAGGAGTCTTTTATTTCCGCAAAAGATAAATAACCATTTATATGATAGACATTACCTGAAACACATTTATAAGAAATTGATGCAAAATGAATATAATTTATTTGATTATTTGATTTATAAACACTCTTATTTTGCAATAATAAAAGATATTTTTGAACCAAAGGTGTTTCTTCAGCCGTTTCAATAACATGCTGAAATTCATTCTGACTGTTGATAATACAGCTATTATTTATTAGGTAAATGATATACGCGCTAAATAATAATTTATTATATGTTAGTTTTCCGAAAGACCTGAAGAACTGGTGGGCGAATCGCTATATCAATAATTTCTGATTGCTTAACAGAATTGTATAAAACCGGAATCTCAGAGTATAACTGAAAATTCTAAGTTTTAAGTATTAGACTAAGCCTTGTTTTGACTAATTTTAATTTTCATGTTTGCATTCAGATGTTGATGCGTTGAATAAAACATTTTAAATGAGCAGTAATTTAGATATAATATCACTTCATCTGAGTCTAAATGAGTTTAATTTGCAAAACATTAATATAATCATTTAACATATATTCGAACGAAGAAACATAAGCTATGTTTGAATTAAATTGCATTTAATTTTTTTGATTTAGGAATTTTTTGAAATATTTTTAGTATGTTTCAGGAGCACAATCACGAAACGTGTGCTCTGAACGCTTCTTTTTTATGAATAGGGCATTAACCTGTTATGAAAAATAAAAAAGATACCTGTATTGGTATTTCATGCCTTATGAACCTTTTTCACTGCACCCATTCCAAGAGTGAAAGTAATCTTTGACTCAAGCTATAGGTATTCGAACTTAAAACCACTTTCAATCGTAATGTCAATCATTTTTATTACATTTTTCAAACAGTGGTTTAATGAACTTCAGATTATTTAATCAAAAACAAAGCTAATAAACTCTAAAGGGATTCACTTTAATCTTAAATAATTGTGTTTAATTCACTTTTGAATTGAAAAAACAAATTTTGTTTAAGATCTTTGAATGATCAATATTTTATAAGAAGATTAAATAATATATTAGGATTATGTAATTTCAAAAATCCCTTAAAAATTTGTTTTGAAGGCGTAAGTAGTGATGTTTCGTTATCAATATTATTATTTCACAATTTCGCTACTCATGAGTTAGCTCTAATTCTATTTAATTTCTCCTTTCTTACCATTTAATTGCTATAGTTTTAAATTAATTTTGAGTTTAAACAATTTAATTTATGTATTGATTAAGATTTTTAATAAACTAATTATATATTTTTTAGTAATTAACTATTTAAATAGGATGTAATTGTTTTCCATATCAATGCTTTACAACATAGCATTTGAAGCATTCAATCTTTCAAATAGAAGATTTTGATTCAAATTATTTGATTTTCCGCTTCAGTTTTGGTGTCTTTCACTTTTTCATCTTTGATTGTTTGACAATCAATTCAAGGCTTTTCATTTCACTTTCAAAACAACACTAGTTAAATATAACTTAAAGGCTAATAAACTTATTATTTTGAAGATTAGAGATGTGAAAGTGCTATTTTCATGTATATCTTGTGGGCCAAAGTTTAAGCTCTTGGACATAATAATGCATTCTTATAATTAAAAGGGGAGAAATAACTCAAATGCTCACCCGTTTTTCCGAATCACAATTTTTCGAAAGTTTACTCAATTTTTGAAAAAGATTCTCATATGTGTCTCATAAAATTTCTTTTTTGGGTGAACTTTTTTCCCCGATTGGGGGCGAGCGTCAGTGGGGCTGACATAGCCTGACTTTAAATAGTAAATTTATCGAATTATTGTTGAATAGTTGAATACGAACTTGAAATCTGCTTAGGCTAAAAAATTAATTGTATTTCGCAGAGAAAAATAAATGATACTTGTTTTCGAAAAATGGGTTCGAAAAATGAGAAGTTCGACAAGTTTTTGAAAATTCTATCAAATTGGATGGAAATATGTGGAAAATATGATTCATCATTATTCAGTTCAATTTAAACAACACTTTCTATAAGTTCTCACCAGTATTTCATTTTAATGCGTAGAATTTTATGAATTAATATAAAATCAATTTCAGAATTGAAGTTTTGTTGATAAAAAATTCCTGAAATTGATTTTATTCTAAAATTGATTTAAATTTTGGTTGATTTTGTTACTAAGAAAATATTTTTTTAAAAACTTAAAAAACTTGCTTCAAAATTTGAACCATTTTGAGATTAACTTTTACTCGTAATCCTATTATCGATAAGATTCATGTGATTATATAAAGTCATTGCTTTCTAACTTTTTTTAGATTAATATTAATGATATTTTGATTTAATAAATTATGGAAATGATTTTAATAACAAAAATAACAATAGATATTATTCTCAATTATATTAATCATTACTTATGGGTATAATCGGTAATTTATTTAGAAAACAAGTGAAGAACCTCTCAAAATCATTAAAATGAATTTATGAATTTTTTAGAACGTTTAAAAAAAGTTAATCACATACTATGGATGAAAATAGAAATGATGAGCCTACTTAATCATCTGTTCTGTCAAGTTTTCATCTAATGCCCCGTTTCTAAGTTTATTAGTTGAGAAAATGTTTAAACTTGAATTAAATACTAGACTAGTATTACAATTACAGGTATATTATTGAAAAACATCTAACAATAGGCATAATGAGCATAAATATTAGCACATTATCGGCTGGAACAAAAAAAAATGATTTAACCACAACTAATCAAATATAGGTGTAACAAGTTTTCGATTCAGTCTTTGTGGTAAATATTTAAGTCGTCAGTAAAGAAAGCGGAATGGGTTTTGATGTCAATTCAATGTTAAGCCAATGTCATATCAGATAAATAGAGGGGTTGGCGATTGAGTTTGAATCAAAATAATATAACAATTGCTTTAGGGCTTGTATGAGCAAGAGTTAAATTCAAGTATCATTATCAAAACATATACCTTTTGCCACTTAAGTTAAGTTCATAAACCCTTTACTAATTTTATGCAAATCAAAACCACCAATTTATGTATAATTCGTCTAAATTAGTCCTAAAAATGTTCAACAGATCTTTATTCATGTCGTGACAATTAGTTGTTCTGTTCTCAAGAATAAATCAATTTAATGAATATGATTCTGTGAACTGTCATAAATGTTTATCTAAATTACTGAAAGAATTGTATGCAAACAGAGGATTCACATTCTGTAAAAGTTGATACAGGTTTATGAACTCAACCAAAAAAACAGAATGATTGGTATTTTGATCAAAAGATTTTATCCGTGGCTACAAATGGGTTCACTTTAATTAATTGAATATTTGACTCAAAACTTTTTGTTGAGACAAATATTTTAAATTAATGCTTATAAAGTCTTGAGCAGTCTTGCGAACCATTCATTACTCATTCAATTGCAAAAGAATTTGAAAGAAGACACCAATTAAGAAATGTTGGAATGCATTAAAATTTGAAGTTTATAAATAGAATTGAAATAAGATTGCGTTCAATCACAACACAATGGGAACTATAAATCGAAATTTTACAGATCGCGTGAAACCGGTTTTCTAAATCATTTTTTCATTTTGAGTTCAATTGAATTCTCAGAATATTGTTGAAGAACGAAAAAGGTTTTTATCCTCTATTCTTCAAAACGCGATTCTTTAGATTCTTGTTATACATGTTTAAATTATGTACAAAGTATGAGTCACTGGATGTTAACGCTCTAATGGCTCGTATTTTATTGGTCAACAAAATCGTGTTTTCAAATATCCGAAAGAAAATTTGATAAATCAAATCAAATCTTAACTTAAAAAGTTTTCATGCAATGTATTTGTAAGAAAGATTGAAGTTATGCTAAAAAGTATATTTATGAATGATATAAAGTATAGATTGATCATTGATTGAGAGGTTCAATGATTGAGCGAAAATATCAATAAAGTTGAAACAAATAAATATGAAAATTATAGATATGACGCCTTAATCATAAAATCTGGTACTATTATGAAGATATTCATCGCCGAACCAATATTTGATGCTTTGCTACTTTTTATTCTAAAGGTTGCAGAAGTCGATGATTACTAGTAAAAGGATTATTACTTGAATGGGTGCTTAACCTAAAGTGTGCTTAACCTAGAGGTGTGCCACTATTAAAACAATGTGCAAAGAGCGGAATCCTCTCAAACAACAGTCAGGATGTTTCTCGATGTGAAGGCTAGTGATCTCTAAACTTCCGCCTACACAAAATTTTATGTTATGGGGTGACTGAGAGTACGAGATCTCTCAAAAAGTAAAAGTTTTTTCAACTGTTTGTCATGTTCTCCGCAAAATAGTTTATTAACCCTAATCTTATAAAACATTCAAACTGAGTCATCCTTTAAATTTTCACATTTCAAAGTAAAATCTATTTAATAACTAAAATAATAGTTTAGTTGAATAAAATTAACTAAATATTAGGATTTCTATCTTGTTTTTCTCAATTCCTTTCATTTTGCATATTTAAAATTAGGGCAACAATTCTTCGATTATCCATTTTATAAGTTCTCAAATTTCAGAATAGGAGGTCAACTATGTTTGGTATGAAAAATTTATTTTAGTAACGATAGTGATAACTTAATGAGAAAGAATGTGTTATTCAATTACAAACATACATATAGTAACAAACATTTAGAATTGTTTCAATTTCACAGTTACTGTTTATATCATTTTTGATCAACAATAGATATGGATAACAAAACACTAGGATTATTTTGAAACAAGACTTTCACATTATTCAGTTATGAAAGATTCAAAATAAGACACAAATTGAGGAAATGTTCGATAAATAATTGAAGAGGAGTTGAATTTAATTTAGATATAAAAGATGAACATAAGATTGCTTTGAATTTCTAACTATTCTCCTCAACAATATCTAATTTTTTCGCTCACAAAATGAATTATAAATAGTCTAAATTGTGTTCTGCATTCAAAATCCAAAAATGGGTGTATTTGTTATCTCATTACCTGAAGTCAATCTTTTAAAAAACTTTGATAGTGAAAGTTTTGACAAATATTATATACTCATAACCATAGCGAAAATGATATGCAAAAAATTTAATGCAATTTAATAGGTCGAGAACTAAGATAACTTAGATTAAAACTCCAGTTATAACTTCAGAATTGATGAAAACTTCACTTAAAAAATGTGAATCAATTGAAATTTAATAAAGTTTCGCAGGTTTTCAGTACTAGCATTGGTTGTATTGTTTTTATATAACTTGAACGTATCATTTGAGGCAATTTAAAGCATTATTTGGTTCATTAAATATTTCAGACGGAAATTAAAAACAAACTTCGAATAATAAACTAAACTTCTGATGCATAGCATTCGTGTCGTCAGTTTCATCCGATTGTTATAAAGTAACATAAAAAGCTCTGAACCAAAAAGATTGAGATGATTACTATGTAATCAGATTAAGTGGAAACTATTATTTCAGTAGTTCTAGAGTCAGGTCATTCACCATTCAATTTAATGACAAATGATTCTGTAACAGAAGTGTTGATAACAAACAATTATCTTGTCATTCAAATCTATATCCGATTGATAATTCATCAAAACAATTGCTGGATATGGATAATTGATGGATGATTTGGCTCTTAAGTAATTAAAAAATTTTATTTATGTTGACATCACATATAATAAATGAAATCCTTATTGGCTTATATTTCAATTCATAGAAAATAAATTATTTAAAAAGTTCATTTCATTTCATGGTTTGTGCCAAAAATGACAAAATCAAATGCAAAGAAAAATAATCATTCTCTTTAGTGGAAAAAAGAATGGATGAGCAAAATATGTAATTCTTTATTTGTTTGGATTACTGGTATAATTGAAATTCAGTTCAGATCTGTAGAGATATATAATAATTATGAATTGGGTCAGAAATCATTTTACGCAAAATAAATTTAGTCTCGAATCAGTTTATTTAAAATTTGAGTTAATTAATGTGTTCAAGCCTTGACATTAAGGAAAAGTTAGCGTAAAACAGACTTTTCTCCAAATTTAAAAATAACATATCATTATTGGACTATTTAATTAAATTCTTCAGTTTTAACATAAATATTCGAAACTAATTCTTATTATATTTAAACCATAAGAGCTTGTTCTTAAAAATAATAAATAAAATTTATTATTTTGAGCACGAAATCACTCAGAGTTTTAATTATGTTAAAGATATAACTTTATGTATTCAATAATACCAATTGTAAATAATAAATAATTATACAAATTATAATAAATCAAAACTTGATCTCCTATTTTTTGAAATCAATTTAGTGTTTGGTTACAGGTATTTTGGGTTATGAAGTATGAGTATAAAAATTAATTCATATTCGTGTTTAAGTGTGGTTTTGAACAGCAATTTATATGAAAATGTTTCTGACAAATCCAAGTGTGAAATACTTTTTCTGCGTAATTAAAGTTATTAGAAAAGATATTTGCATTAAATTTAATTGAAGGGCACATTAAATTTGATTATTAAGCGCTTGGAAACATTTGACTACTAATCATTTTGAATTGAAACGTCAACTTTTTTTACAACAATATCTCATTTGATTTACACTATCGCACAACAAGTTAAGTGTTGAATAGATTATAAATAATTCATTCAAACGTTAACAGGAACTAAAATTATCCCATTTTCTGGAGCTATAATTATATTTAGCTTAAGAGAACATTTTCGACGAAATCATTTACATTAACATCAAATGTTGTAATAAACGAATGCTTAACTACTTTTTACACTGAATTCTACATCAAAAAAGAGAAGTTGAGGTTTATCTTAATTACAAACGATTTAAAAATTATCTTTTTATGAATTATTTTTAGAATGAAAGACTAAATATAAAAAGCTAAAAGATTTTTATAAGAGGCATAAGTTAATAATAATTAATTGAATTGAATCGCTAATTAATATGAACCGCTGTGAAGATTGTTTTACTTAAAAATAATGCACCAAACATTCTGCCTACGAGTTGATAGGCTTCCTAATAAGGGTGTGATTACTTTATATATCTCTACAATATATAATATAAGTTATAGTCTCTATGATGCAAACCATGCAAACGTCACTTTAAGAACTCTTTTTGGTTTAAAACACATTCTCAATCACACCCTTCTGGCAATGGCCGTATTTAATACTAATTAATTATTAAATATCAGGATATTCTTAATATTACTCAAACAACAATTTGAAAATCATCTCATTTATAGTTTATTTTGGACAAAAATATTACTTTTTCTTAACTTTTTTCGTTTTCTCATTAAATAATACTTATTCGTAAATTAGTATGAATTCAAACTTTTGGTTATTTTATTATTTATGAAAAGTAATTAAGTTTATGATCAATCAGTTATATTGAGTTTTATGACAAAATCGAAACTTACATTTGAAGTCTTTTTAATCAATACTTTAAACGTATGCTCAAAATGTTCCTCAAAACGAGATTGAATACCAAAGTTTGTTTAGCATTACTGTTAACTCATATTTAACTTTAATATAATTCACAATTAATATCATTTAAAATATTGATTTAAACACTTAGAAAATAATATTTTGGTTTAAATTAAAAATTAAGTAACGTTTTCAATATATTAGACGAATAATATTGAATGAATTAGATTTGATTCGAAAAAACTTATTGAGAATTTAGATTAAAAAATAAAGTTTGATTTGAGTTGACGACAATCGACGCAAAATCCTTCACGTAATGCATTAAAAATGCATTTACTATTCGTCGAATGGAAATACACTCATCACTATCTCGTGAACTAGAAATGTAAAATCCTGTTAACGTTAAGACCCTTTACAGTTACTTCACTACTGATACCAAATTACTGTTCACTCATCAACTTTAATGAATGAGAGAAGAGTTTGACCTCTATTTAGAAGTTCATTATTAAACGATTTTAAAAGAATTTAAAGAAGCATTAAAGCAATGATCTCTTTTCAAATAATTAGTTTAACATTTTTAAATGTAATGTAAGTCACTATAAACTTATTGTATATCAACTTTGAATTGGAAAAAACCATTGAATCAATTTTGAAAACTTGTTCTTTTATATCAAACGATTAAAGAAATTATTATATAATAGTCAATAGTTTTATTTAAATACTTCCTGTTTTTCTTACAATTATATTGCATTCAGAATAAAAAGTTATCGAAATATTGTGAGACATCATAACTATCTAATGATAAAATGAATAAAGAAATGACAATCTCTTACATTTGATGGATATTTTTGAAAAGGAATTATAGCCTATGAATTACCATAAAATATACAAAATTTGAATTTATCATAGTTTGAGTTTTAGTAATTTTATGTCAATAGCTTTCAGCACAATAACTACTGAAAGGAATTTTAAGAAGAGAAATAAAAACTTATGGCTTTGATTGAGAATTAGAACTTTGGCTTTTCCAAACATTTCATTCAAAATAGTAATCAATGTGTAGTTCAGTGACTCTTTCATTAAATAGGTATAAGTTCTTTAATTTCATTTTAAACAATAAGATAAAGTCAATTAATTAATTAACTATTGATAATAATTTAATAGAATTAAAATGTTTGGAAAAACTTCAAGTTCTAATTCATAGCATTGAGATTTGATTTCTCTTTTGACTCTATTTATAACTGAAAAACGTATATTAAATTTATTTAAAACATATAGTAATGCATACCATAAGCCTTATTGGCTTCGATTCCTTTTCACACATATCCGTCATTTGAATAGTACTTAAGTTAGATATTCATGTCATGATCCAAAGCAGTCATATCTCCGGTATTTTTTTGTCTCGATTCATACCATGATTTAGCGATAGTTCGTTTCATATCATCGTCTCCTTCGTCATACATTTGCTTCTGTTTTACACAAAACAATACAAATATTTAAATAAACTTTAATTAATTTAATCTTAAACTAGATTTATATAAAAAGTAATAACCATTAACTTCATGAGTCCGGCCGAAGGGTCACCACTCGTCAGGTCTTCCTTTTCTTCTTCCAATGCTTTCTTGTATGCATTTTTAACTTCATTAATAGTATTCCAATGTTTTGGCGACACTTTCTTTAAGTAAATGATTAACTTTTGTCCAGATTTTGTCAGTTTGTAATAACTTTTCTCTTTATCGATATCTGAATTGAGTTGACTTATTATGAACTTATATTTACCAAAAATAATACAAAAACTTCTTTTATTGGGAAAACTTAAATGAATCGCCGATTCTTCTAATGAATAACTTTTTTCAATTTCAATATAGATTTTTACGAAATCATCGTTTTGATCCCACATATAATTCGTGACAATAACAGAACCCAAAGACTGATTCGCTGTTTCTTCGCTTTTTGTCTTCTCTTTAAAATCATTCAATTGTTTCAATAAATTATTTTTTCTTTGAGAAAGTTTATTGACTTCTGTTGTCAACAATTTCTTCACATTTTCTCGTTTTGCAATCAATTCAAGTGAAGACAATTCAGACAAATCTAATTCCAACTGAAAAACAAAATAAAAATTTTAATATTTTTTTATCAAAATTTAAAATTTATTTTTATTTACGTCTTCTATTTCTTTATTAATTGACATTTTATCTCAAGATTTATTCAAAAAATTGATTTGAAATGAATCCGAACTTAAAAGTGAATCAAATCTTTTTCAAACTATTGATAACAAGAAAAGATTTCGAGAATTTTCCACAAAATGTCAATAAAAAAGTTTAAATGGATTCACAGTTTAATCAAAAAGTTTTAATTATTAATTTTTTTAATCGATTTTCGAAACTTTGCTTTTAATGTAAAAATAGACCAAAATAGAGGCGAAAATTATAATTAAATTAAACTAATTGTTTATTTACTTTCGGCTTTTCACTAAAATTGAGGAAAAGTGCGAATAATAAACATATTTATTATGTGTAACCAATAGTAACGTCACAAACATTTTCATAAAACGTGGTTTTAATATAAAAATATATTGAATAATAATAAAGTGATAATAAAGAGCGCATTCCAGTAATGAATTAATAAACTATATATCAGATAAACTTATTTCACATGTATTTCACACTAATTTAATATAAAAACTTAGACTAACTTTGTTTAGAGAGCAGTACTTTCATTATCACAATATTTTCTCATATATTTATTTTGAATAAATAAATGGTTTCATATTTAAAGTTCAATTAAATTTAAATAAAGTTATAATTAATATAAAGGATGGAATGTTTTGGAGATATTTCTAAACATAACAATCAATTCGACACTTCATTGAATACAATAATATCGCGTTTCGATAAATATGATTCAAATCATATAATAATTAGTGAAAGCATTAATTTGGTGGCAAAATATGAGACAATCAATGGTTTGAATCCAATCGAAAGCTTATCTTTCCCTCAATTGAATCAATTGTTATTTCCTGTCATCGTTTATAACGATTCAATTGATGGGAAACAATATATAATTGCTTTACAAGAATCTAATTTATTGAGCAAATGGTCTCTCGATCTCAATAAGAGAAGAATCGAAAAGAATTGGTTTAAAACTAAAATAATAGCTTTAATTAGTTTTAATGATTGGAATCGTTGCGAACCTATTGTTGTCTTCAATAATGGTTTTTGTCAGACAATGAATAATGCAATCAAAACAAGAAGAGATGAAATGAAGAGAAGAATTATCGGAACCGATGAAGTCATTCAATTTGTTGATGGTTTCATTGATAAGGAATCTATTGATTATTTTAATGTATATTTGGTTACAAAAAATGCTTCGAATGAATCAAAAGATAAGTCTTGTATTAAATCAATCTATAAATTGATAATAAATAGAGAAACGGATGATATCATCAAAATTGAAAGTCAAGTAGTTGTCAATGATATAAAGCATTGGTCTCTTTGTCCTCATTTATCATCACTTCTGGCTATAAATGAATCAAATGATGAATTAATAGTCTATTCACTGAATGGCAAAACCGAAACAGTTTTACATAAATTAGAGACGACTTCAATAAAATCAGTGATAAGTTTTGGGACAACAAGTAATGGAAGTATTTGTTTAATCGGGAAAACAAATGATGGCAACTATTTGTTGGAATTGTGGGAAACAAAATATGGCACAAAATTAGGCGAATTATGTTTACCATATGAACCACTCATTAATGACTGTAAAGTTATTGATGATATACTTTATATAACTTGTTTCAAAGGAATCGTTTCTATTCCTATTAAGATTCAAAGTGTTTGTTTATCACAAATTATCGGCAAAATTAAATCCAATGATTCATGTCTTGAATTAAATGTTAGCAATCGGTTGACAAAAATTTGCGCTGACTTTGAATTAGTTGATGACCAATCTTTCGATGATATCCATCAGCGTTTGACACAAGTTTTTAAGCAAATGAATGGTAACATTCCTGAAGACATAATATTGCAATTATTAAATGTTTGTTTATTAAAGTTAACCAAATCTAATGGCGATGTTTTGAAAAGTATCTTCAATGAATTGGTTTCTCTGCCATTCAATGATGTGTTTATGATATCAAAGTTGAAGTCATCGACAATAAGTTTTGATCAAATTCTATTGTGTTTATATTTATTATCAGAACTTTTGCCATCAAATAATAGTGCGATAATTGATTGGATGTCTATTTTAATAGACGCTTATATGAGTTCTTTTATTATGAATCCAAATAAGAATACAATCGAAGTAATAGAGAAAATAAGCGATAAAATCGATTATTTTAGTGAATATTATGAACAATTGGGAGAAATAAAGAACTTATTTGATATAATGATGGCTAATAATAGTGATAAGTCTATGAATATCTCTAATTTGCCTAAACCTAAAAGAGGTCAATATTGTATTGAACTTTTGAAAATTTGAATTTTTTAATTTTTACAGATGTAAAGCTTTGCAAAAAAAAGTTTCATACTTTAATAATTTAGAAATAAAGATATTTGTTTATGAATTTTTCATTTATTAAATAAAGTGTTACAAAATTACTTTGTGTTCAAATTAGTTTTTTTTTACTATTGCGCGAGACTTAACGCTAACTTATGTTCATTATATGAAAGGTATTTCAATACACTTTAGAACACAATCCGTAAGCTATCGAAGTATTTTATTCGAAATCTTATAAACCATAAATTAATTACTGTTTTGTTGAGTTAACGAAATGCCTAAATATTGTGGTTTTAATTTCTATAAAACTTCTCAAAATAAAAATGATGAAAGTTTATTTTCTACTAATAATTTGATAAAAAGTGATGATTCGAAGCGCTATTTATTTAATAAACAGCAAAAAGTGAACATTCCTTTTGATATAATCAGATTTAATGCTGAATCTACTAAAAGAAAATTATGTGAATCAATACCAGAGATCGATCTTTCGTTTGATTCAATTAATAAAAAGAAATGTTTCGATAGTTCTCAAGATTTTTCAAACCTAACCAACTCTTCAAAATCAATGTCAGCAATAAATCAAAGACTCATCACTTCATCGAATGCCTGGAAGAGGAGTGACTATTCCTATGAACAAATTGAAGACAATTTTAAAACTAAAATTCTGTCTCAAATTAATCGAAATCCGAATACAATGCAATACAACAATAAACTGAATGATTGGCAAAAACAATACTCAAAACCTCGAAAAGTATTCAACAATTACTTAAATAATAAAACCTCTCAATCCGTCGCGTTTTCACATCCGAAAAGAACTCAAGACTCAGATAATAATTCGAATATTAAGAACAATTCTAGCGTTAAAAATGATTTTAATTTTTACAATTTATATTCAGCCACAGCTCATAGAAACTTTTGATAATAATTTTTTGCTTGCATTTCGTTTCAATTTTACTGATAAAAAGATAAACCGGTATTTATATATAATTTGCAATTAAAATATTATCATTAATAATAAACTCATTTATTGAAAATTAAAAAAAATATTAAAAGAATGAAACTTTAATATATTTTCAATTACTGGTGAGTGTTTGCGAACCAATTGTTTGGTTGAGACAATTGATGCGGATATTGTTGATAATGGTTTAGATAGTATTGATTATAAGGAGAATTAGGAGTATTGGGCGGAACGCGAATATTAAATGGATTATTACTAACATGTCTTTGATTATGATTAGTGTTGACATAACTGTTATCATAATTATGTTGATTACGACGCCTTCCTTTAGCTCTTTCTCTCTGTTTATATTGTCTTTCAGTTTCATCGTCTGAAAACTCTTTAACCTCTTCTGGGGGTTCATTATTATGTTTCCAGGAGGCGTCCGAACCCTTTTGGCGTCTTAATTGTTCTGCAAAAACATAACCAGTTATGGGTTTCTGATAATCAGCAGCGAAATAGACGGGCGTTTCGGCCGTTATATTTCGATCAACTATTTGTTGATTTGTATTAAATCTTATGGCATAATGAGGTTCAATGACTGGTCCAAAAACATCAAACACTGAACCTAAAGGTGAACCGTCTTTAACAAATAGCACAGAATCCAAGTCTAAGGCAGGCATTGATCGAAATGATTGAACGATTACTAATTGGTCAACAATGGATATAACTCTTCCAATTTGTGTTAATTCTTCGACATTTACTTTAATACTTAAGTTCTCAATCGGTGGCAACTCTTCTATACTTAACTCTCCTCTCGTTTTAACGAAATTTATTCTCTTTTGACCCTCTTTTTTGACATTAGACTCATTCGTTTGCATCAATTCTTCATCAATTGATTCATTATCTGAAGACAAAGACCACGAAGAGCTTGAAGACGACGAAGAGATATCAATCTCTGCCTCAGATCTGACTAAACGAGTGGTTGAAAAACAATTAGAATTATATGAAAAATGTTTCGAATCTTCATTAGGATTGAGATCATTAACAACTTTTTCAATTAATTGATTTAAAGATAATTCAACGCTTTTTTTCAACTCATCTTCACTTATATTTAGATTGTTTTCAATATTTGTTAAACAATTGTTTTCATACAGTTTTGTCTCATTTTCATCACTTGAATCACTTTCATATTCAAACCTCAAAAGTGTTAATGCATTGGAATTTGAATTCATTATTCACTTAATTATTTAATTATAGATTAATTAAAGTTAAAACAGAACTAAATAACACATGATTTGAATTTGAATTGTTTTTCATTCATTAAATTAAAGTGTGAAATAGTTTTCATAAAATACGAATAATCAGTATAAATAACGTGTCAAAAGTTTAGTTCATAATAGACTCGAAAGGGAATGAAAAAACTTTTTGAACTTTTAAAAGTTTCTAAATTATAGAAAACTTAAGCTTTACTTCAATTGCAAATTAAAGGCAAACAGTCCTCGAATAAGGTTTGAAATTAATTAAGTTGTTGTAAAAATTAATATTAGACTAATGTTCTTAAACACGATTTTAGTGTTATTAAGTCATTGATGATCTAACTATTCAAACATCTAAATAGTTTTTGTCATTCAAATCAATAACAAAAGCAATTACTTAAATATGAACTTTTGTTACAATGCATATGTATTGGAAACATGATTCGTAATGAATCGGTTTCCTGTCTGCATGAATTGACCATCAATATTATAAAAGAATGAATTAAACAGATAATAAGTGACTTGAGGCTTAATATAATGTAAATATTCTCAACTTGAGTCACTACTTATAAAATGCAAAATTAATATATAACAGAATGTACAGTTAGGAAAAATAATCTAGTTTTCAACTTTTGCACGAAAATTTTTTGAAAAATTGAACGCTATATTATGATATCGTTACTATAATGGAAGCAATCTAAAGCCATGTTTCTACTATCACTTATAGCTGTTCCCTTCCTGGAGCTAAGGCTGGAAGAAATAAATGGTGGAAGAACCTGCCTTTACTTTATTCAGGAAGCGACCAAAATAAATAGTCTAAACGTTATCCACTAAATTACATAAGTCCAGAATCGGATCTATATTTCTCAACTGTACGAGCATGCAATCCATAAAAGTACAATAATTTTGAAAATTAATTCATGATATTCATCATTTCAAACTCATATCCATTTCTCTGAATTTCATTTCGCTGAAAATACTAATAACTTATAAAACTATTATCTCAATTTGGTTGCAATTCAAAAATATTATTTTTTAGCTTATCATCTTATTTAAAAAACTTTTTGCTCAATTTCTTAAAAATTCCTCTAATTTTCAAAATGCACAAAAATTAATTAGGTTTTAGATAGAGATTTTGATACCACACAAGTTTTACAATAAGTTCTATTGAATATTAAATTGTAATGAAATGAGAAAATTTGAAATTAGTCCTCTTTTAAAAGAGTAACACATATTAATCATTTTATTTAGAAATATATTCATAATATGAGAGAAATCTATTCTACGAAGAGAACAAAATGTTCAGTGGAATGAAATGCAGCGAAAATGATTCAATGAATGAAATATAGCGACATGAGTTTCAGCGAAGTGGAAAGACACAATAGTTTTGTTTTTAAACTGACGAGAACTGAAGGATACCACTCTATCATACAGGGTATTAAAAAATGATTTACCCTAATGCAAACACTATAACAGATAGAGTAAAACCGGTTGCATATTTGAATTCTACGTTGAAAAATACATTAAATTTGAGAATTTCAAAATTTTATCTTCAACATGTAACATTCTGTTTGAGTTATTCCCAATATTGTTATTTATTAATTCTTTGATTTTTAAAAAATTTGTAATCAAAAATTCCTTATTAATATGGAAACGTGAATCGCAGATTTGAATTTTTCATTGAAAAATACACATAAAAAAATTCCAAATGAATTTTTGAGTCCCAAAGTTTGTGTCCAAATAATTAGAAAGTTCAGCAATTATTGAAAACAGACTTTGAATTTCTGGATATGCAAAAGGAGGAAAAAACGATTGATGAAATGACTGTTTTATCATATTTTTAAGCAAAAATATGCATATTCATTTTTAATTTTTACAAATCGATTTAAGTTTTTGATGCAGAAACATTTTTAAAATTTGAATAATCGGAAAAATTATATCAAAATATTGAATGTAATCCAAGCAGAATGTTACATGCTGAAAATTGAATTTTGAGATTCTCAAATTTAATGTATTTTCAACGTAGAATTCAAATATGAAATCGGGTTTACTCTATCTATTATGGTTTTTGCGTTAGGGCACCCGTAAATCATTTTTTAATACCCTGTACAATCTTTCATATTATTCTGTTTTATGTTTAAATATGAATTCACAAAATATGAACATTTACATATAAGATTCAAATTATTCAGATTATTCTATTCAAAACACATCAAATCCATATTTATTCAAATATGTAAATTTCAGTCAAATCAAATCCTTTTATTCGCATTAGTAGAACGTCAACGCATTTCATATACTTTTCATCGCATAAATTACTTCTTTTCAAAACTTAACATTTGATAATTTCATAATTTGCGATTCAATTTAATTTTCAAATTCCAGAAAAGTTGTAAATACTGTGAAAGGATATTCAATAGATAGTAAAAGAATTTAAAAAAAGTTCACTATAATAAGTGTCTTGATTTAAATTATAGAATAATCAGAATTATTATCAAAGATGTCATCATTACCTGATTATGCGACTGATATGAATGCTGTTCTGAAAGACAACGCCAAATGGCTTCACGAGTTTGTTCCGAACTATGATTTGGTGAATCAGCTCTACTTTAATTCGAAAACAACTAATCACGAAATCGGTTCTTTGGAGGATATCGTGACTAATTTAGTGAAGAATTGGGAAAAAGAAGCCTCACATAAGACAGACGCTAAGGATTGGCGAACAGTCGATATTGAAAATTATAAGTTCTCAACTAATGGAGGAAAACAGTTGACAGCAGAAGATATGATCGAAATCGGGACATATAAAGCACTGATTGGTGATCAAGAATACTATAAGTCAAGCACTCTCTCACTCAAAGATTCAAAAGAAGTGATTCACACCTGCTTTACAGAAGGGTTTGCGTGGGAGTGTCTGTCAGTATTTTCGAATAATAAAATCATTTTTCTTCATTCAAGTTTCAGTTCATCTGAATTAAATGTTATTTTACTTTTAAATAACTTTTATTAAAGCAATCATTTTGTCTCCACAGACAAGTACTTTCACCGCCGCCAAGAGTTGCCTTCAAATGGAGACATTGGGGGAAAATGACTGGTAAACTGAGGTGTCCGATGAGAAGTGGACGACAATTAAAGGCCAATCCAAGCAACGAATTTGTTGAAATATTCGGCGTTACTGTCGCTGAAGTCAATGATAAACTTCAAGTCACAAAGTTGGAGACTTTCTTCAATCCAAACGAATTATTTTATCAATTGGCTAAAAATAAAGTTTCCCCGAAATGTTCAATTTGAGAAATCTGTTTGAATGAGAGTCAGACGAACTGAAAGTATTTTGAGATTAATCTTAATTTCGAAATGAATTTATTTCTTATTCAATCAAAAAGTAATTATGTTTTGTCAAAACCATAATTTTCAATATTATAAAACTATTATATTATCAATTAATTCTATTAAAAGCCTTTTTATTTAATTAATCAGAAAAATCATTAAAATGTTCGATAATTTCTTAATTTGATTTTTTGTGTGAATATGAAATGTGTTAAGTTATAAGTGATTAACAAATTATAGAAACAAACATATTATGAATAATAGATTTGATTACAACTTAATAAATCTTTGTTTGAATTGATAAAAATTGGAATTTTTATATTGAAATAAAGTAATGATAACTTTAATTCAGACTTTTATTTCATCTGATATATCGATGTCTTCCATGTCTGCATTTCCGTCATCGTCTTCAGTCAATTTTTCAAAACCTAATTCTTCGTCTTCTTCTTGTACTTCTTCTCCAACAATCATAACATCGTTTTGAGTCTCCAAAACTTCATCCATTTGTTTATCAGATTTCGTTTCAATGTTTTGTTCGAATATTTCCGGTTTATCTCTTTTCCACTCTTCTATTTTTTTCTGATAAAACTGATAAACGAATTGAACCATATTTGGCATGTCTTGGATTACAAACGATTCTTCTTTGGAAGGGATTTTAGATGATTCCCGATTATTAGTCAAATAATCTTCATGAGGGACGAGATGTAACTCAAGTGGTCTTTGCGTTAATAATTTGAATGTTGACGAGAGTTCGAAACAATTTTTAAATAGAGAAACGCGAGAAAATATATAAAGCCCTAAACGAGCTCTCGAGACGGCGACCACTAAACGACGCACATCTCGGATGTGACCAACAGTTTTGGTTCGAACAAGTGATAGAAGTATGTAATCATTTTGTTGTCCCTGATATTTGTCAACAGTTGTTATCTAAATGTAAATCATTAGAGATTGAGTTAATATTATAGCGATTAATAGATTTGATTAATTGAAATACTTTTGAAGGAAATCCAATGAATGGATTTGAAGCACATCTTTGTTTTACAACATCACGAATCAGATGCTTTTGTCCGTTATATGTCGTGAGGATTGTTATTTTTTCTGCAGGATATCCGAGTAATCTCATGAACATAAAGGTCGCGACAACATATTCAGCTTCTGCTAAATTCTATTATCAATTTGATTAATAAACATTCAATAAATTATTTAATATTAATTGCAATAAATAGTGAGCAAACCTGATAGAAATATGGGACGGGTTCTGATTCTCCGATTCCATTAAAATCTTCAACATTAATAAGTTGATAATCAAAGCCAAACCCTTAATAATTAATTAAAATTATATTTTTTAAACATCTGATAATTTGATAATTTAATGAGAGTTTAGAAACATATTTATATAATACCAGGATTTGAGAGTTTATATTCGGATTGAGTCAATACATGCGGCAAATTTCCCAACTTTTTATATCTCCAATTATAAAGTGCACAAATGGAAGGCCGAGACCTTCCCTGAGAGTCCAAATCAACTGTAGGAACGCCTAATCGAACAAATCTAGTGAACAAAGACTGTTCCATATTTGAGAACTTCTGAAATATCATATTTTTGATAACAGGAGGCAATTGATGGTGATCTCCAATCATTATCCATCTTTTCAATCGATTGTGTCCGTGCTCTGGATTTTGAAGCAAAAGTGGTATAAATGTTTCAATTTCTAATATTTGTGCCGATTCTTCCATAAGTATATTATCGTATTGAAAGCCAACGTTTGCCAATTCTTTTCTCTTGAGAGCCGCGTGAGTACAAGTCATAGCAATGATCTTCGCCTCGCGAACCAATAGATAATCACTTCTGTCTAAACCGCTTCTTAACATTTCAAATGCTTTGAATTCGTCGAGTTGTGTAAATATTTTCTTAATATATCGATAACAACCCTTCGCTATTTCCAAGTCTTCATCAAATGATATGCCTTTAAAGATAGGCTGCGGAGCGGTTTCGAAGAACTTTGTGAACGGAAATAAATTCTGAACATTTTGGACATTTCGAGAAATACTTAATTTGTTGAGATATTCTTCCCATCGCGAAAGTATATGATATAAAAAGAAATATCCGGCCGTTTCACAAGTGTAGCCGACATCAGATTTAATGTCGAGACTCTTCGCTAAAAAGTCAACTTTATTGAGTAAATCCAATCTTTTTGCTAAAACATAATTAACTCTTCCGTAACGACTGAAATCTTTTTCCGTTTCAAGAGCTTCTTCTCCGTGACCCAAACGAAGTAAATGTCTTTCATCGATATCTAAAGCCATTATTTTCTCGAAAAGTGCGTTTAATGCCTGATTAGAATGCGTGACAATGAGTGTCCTCTGATCGGGAAAGTTA
The DNA here is from genome assembly GCA_034694065.1 of Camisia spinifer. Classification (NCBI taxonomy): domain Eukaryota; kingdom Metazoa; phylum Arthropoda; class Arachnida; order Sarcoptiformes; family Camisiidae; genus Camisia; species Camisia spinifer. The sequence continues at coordinate 30,735 of JAQFXV010000140.1, forward strand.
TGATAAATGTTAGAAATGATCTGAACGGCGACATCTGTTTTTCCTGTTCCGGGCGGACCCACAACTGTCGTAAGTCCGGGACTTATGCCTGACTTTATGGCTTCTATTTGTGTGGGAGTGAATCGAACGCTATTTTTCTTCGGCATTTCCATTAAATACGGACCTCTTTTTGGCATTACATAAGGGCTCACTATAATTGATTTTTGGTCTTCTTTGAATGTTATCTTAAACGGTGGAACCATTTTATCCGTGTCCTCAACGCTCGTTTCGATGTTATAATCAATGAATGATTCTTTGATGTGATCGAAATCAATGAAAGTGTCACAAAAGTCAAGGGTTGATAACTTTAAAGACATATTAGAATAATGAGCAGCCGCGGGATCGCCATATCCTAAGATGACTTCATGCAACCACTCGGGAACTACACATTCAGTATTCATTAAGTCTCTAATAGTTTCTAGAACTGCTTTAAAATTGTTTTCTTTTGGTTTACGTCTGATAATAATATTGAAAGTGTCGTAAATGTCTTCGTCTTCATTCGCAGTCTTATCCATATCTATTTTATACTGATTACAGTCGAGCCAAACCCGAAAAGTTCTGTTTTCCGTATCATAATATGGTTTATCGAGAGCGGTCTCATCGATGATCTTTCCCTGCGGGTCAAGCATTCCCTCGACTTCACAGCCTCTCACATAAGTGAGTCCAACCTGTGGTATAAATGGCTCTTTATATCTATAATGAGTTCCGGGCGGAACAGTTGGTCGAACGCATACTAGAAAACAGACATCATGTTTACGCAATGATTCCCATTCATTCTTTACTTCTTTTTTAACATTAAGGTTCACAACAATATCTGCTCTCACTCTTGAGGGCTGTTTTTCTCCGATATTTGGTTTTCTGACTTCAACGATAGTAAAGCTATCGATACCGATAGCCATTCGCGCCCACCCGCCAAACATAACACCTCCGTCTTCTGTACGCCACGGCTTCATATGAGAGACGGCGTCTTCGATGTCTTGTCTTATTTCATAAGTTGATTCCAAACGAAATAAATGAAAATTTCTGAGCAAATAGTCGTGTAATGTAAGGAATTGTAGATTTAGTTTCGGAAGTGCGAGACATCCATCACCTGAAAAATATTCAGATGAGACCAGATTTTCGTCCCAAATGATAGTTTCTGATGGATATAAAGGCATTGCATTTAAGGCTTGCAATTGTGATGTTTGTCTTTCATGTTTGCTAACAATTAATTCCATAATTAAATTCTTGTCAAAAGTTTGAGTAAGAGTTTGTTCATCGCCTAAATGCAAAAGTGAACCCAATTTTACTAATTCTGAGTCATTTAATTGTTCAAAATGTTTAATCAGACTATTTCTCGTATCAATAGCTGAAACATTGCTTATATAAACTTGTTTTAAATGAGGAAACGTTTTGAATACAATTTTTTGCATTTTAATTATCTCTTCGTAATGTTTTTTCATCATTTTCTGATCATTTAGTGCTTCGCCAGTGATGTCATCGATTTCAAAATTAGCATAAAATTTAAGCATTTCTAAGAGTTGGCCAAAAAGTTTTCCATCGTTTGGTCTTTTGATAAGTTTTGACATCTTAGAGATTATAACGAAATGCATATCATCGAGAAGTGCATTAAAGAATCTTCTGGTCGGCAAAAGTGCCTCCAAATCGATCATTAACTCTAAAAATCGTTCGCAATAACGGATTATATCAAACATATTCTTCGCAAGTTTCGGCGTTTCTTCGACTGAAGGTATAAGTGATAGATATTTGAAAAATTGTTGAATTAATTGATGCAAAAATTTTCTTTCAAACAATACTTTTTCCATCGAATCTTTATCTAATTGTTTATCTTTTTTCTGAATCGCATTCCAATACTTTTTAAGTTTTGGAGATTTATTGAACTCTAATTGCAATCGATTTAAAGAAAGATTACTCCAAATCGTAAGCGAAACATATTTTTGAATCTGTTCTCGAATCAGATCGACTTCAACTCCATTAAAACAATGGATTAAAAATACTAATAATGCGATCCTTTCTTTAGGATTTAATTCTTTATTATTATTAATCATTAAACGTGTGATTTGTGACAAAAATTCGCCAAAAAATTGTGGACTCTTTTGAAATGTTTGCCAAACATTAACTCTTTCGCGAAATTTTTCGTTAATCATAACCACGATTGACATCAAATGTTCAAAATTATTACTTAAATCAGGTCTAAAGTTAGGCCACAAATAATTTTCTAAATATTGACTCAATTCTAAAATCATAATCCGTTTGAAATTAAATGAATTTTCAATTATTTCTTTATAATAAATATCTTTAATGACATCGCTATTGAATGGTAACCATTGATCACAAGTATTCGGTGACCAATACTTGTTCGCCAACTCTATTATCACTTCATTATTCAATTCAGTATTGGTTGGCATTAATTGAGGCATTTTTTAGATAACACTCAATTACTTTTACATCAATAATAAGTTTATTAAATAAATAATAAATAAGTTTATAATTAAATTAACTTTAGTTTTATTATTAAATATGATTTTTGAAAAGTCGTGTTTTTGTCAACTAGAAAACATTACAATAATTACGTTCTTTAATCTGTTAGTATTTGATTTGCCTTCAATTTTGTATTATCCCAGCATTTGTATCATTTTATTTTAGCTTTAACTTCTTGACCATTAAAACAAAATATTCTTTAAAACTTGTAAATTGAGTCACAACTGATATTTAACTGATTATTCGGGTGGAAAATATGTTTGTGAAATTGGTTTAAGTGCATAACCTAACAAACGAAGAATAACTTATTTGGAAAAGTAAATGTTAGCATTAGTTTCACTAAACTCTGAAGGAATTTCGGGTTTTGTACACTTCCCAAACAAAACAGTAACTTTCGACCCACACCTGTTTCCCTTGATTCTAAAGGCAATGATTAAACCTTTTTTAAATGACTCACAATTTGATAAACTTAAACTTCTCATTAAGTGTAATATTAAACCTTATGCTAAGAAAGGGATGGTTTATCCACACACCTCTGGTATCGATCAAATTCTTATATAAATTTGAAGCTTATAATGGGACCATCAAAAAATGCAAATGACCTTCGACCTTATTTATAT
>JAQFXV010000141.1:0-33863 GCA_034694065.1 Camisia spinifer
ACTTTTCTGAAAGATTATAAGTGTTATCAAAATGACTATTGAGTTTAATTGCAAGCTCCCACTAACGCTACTGTACATCCAAAATCAGTTAGTAGGGAAGAATATGATCTTGATAAAAATATTTGTACAGGTAATTGATGCGGGGGAGCTTTTGAATACTTTACTTTCCCAAAAGTAACTTACCATACTTTTTAACACACGGTAACTTTACAACCCTAATCCTGTCTTTAGATCATAAGCGGATTCAATAATATAATTGAACATTATTCACATACAAGCTTTTGTGCATCATTACTTGGTATTAATAATGTTTTTTATTATGATTTTTTTAAACATATCAAAATTTTTAGTTCTGATAAATATACATTAGCCTTAATTGAGGATCATTTGAGCTTTTAATTGAAAAAATACGACTATAAACATAATTTATAGCTTAGCTATTATTATAATAACGATCAGAATTCCAAAAACAGGAAGTGTTGAATGAGTGAGAAACTGAACCCTTTGAAAAGAAAGCTAATCAACTGAACTTATAGGTTGGGAAAAGTTATTAAAAAAGAAATGAAGTTTCCAAATGATTCATAACATGTGCCAAAAATCTAATCAGAAAAGGGAGTTTTGGATTCCGAACATTTTTGGTTCAAAAGTAAAAGATAAAGGAGTGAATGAAATGGATGGGTCACTACGGATGCATTAAAGCTTAAATGATCACAAAAGCTCTTTTACGCTCATGTAATCATTAATCAAAGTATTTCACATTAAAACGAATGATAGAAGTAAACATACCATAAGTGACAATGAAGTTTGAATAGTAGATAACCGATAGTACTTTATTTATTAGTATTGAAACAATAAGTTTTTTATTGTTAAATAAAATGTGAATCAACTTTATTAACAAGTTTGTTATTGAAATCCATTTTTTATTTTCAGATAATAAATAATGTTTTATAAGTATTGCAATTTTAGCCTCATTTGAAGCCTAAGCTAAAGGGCTATGTTGTTGTTTATTATGTCATTAAGTTGTTTTTTATCTTAAAATAAAGTTAATCCTTATGAGAATAATTAGTGACTTTTATAAGAAGTCATTAATGGAGCTTAAATTAGTAACTTGTAACTTAAAGTCAGATATCAGGACATTGAGATGTTTGCTTTGATTTTAAGAATAAGAATAGAAGAAGAAAAGGAATGGGAAATGAGGAAATGAAAGGAAAGAGAAAGAGTCAGAGAGAGAGAGAGAGAGAGAGAGAGAGAGAGAGAGAGAGAGAGAGAGAGAGAGAGAGAGCAAGTGTAAGATCAATATTGGAATAAAAAGTCCTGTTAAATGTAACATGTTAAAAGAACGTCTCGATTCTGTTTTCGCAATATTGACACTTTTAGCAAAAACAATCAGGAATATCAAAAGTGTTACAAATATTGCTTCAACTTATTCCGGATCTAAATTTTCATTAAAGGTTGGTAAATAAAAAGGGAAATTAAACGTTAAAACTTGTGTTATTGGAAGTTTATTAATGATTTTTAGACCAGAATATTTTTTAATAAATATTTATTGACAATTATTTGTTATTTTACAAGTAATTTACAATTCAACTCATATACAGTACTTTCTATATCAGATCTTTCCATCAAATCAAACCATTCATATTTTGAACCTATACTAAACTTTTTTATATTAAAATTTGTGTCTTTCACTTATTGTTATCCGAAAAATAGCGAACAAGACATTACAGGAAAATGTCATTTCAGTTATAACTTCTTATACAGTATAATATTTTGTGTTGTTATGTAAAGTGAATGACAACAAATAGAAGAAATTGAAAGAAGTGACGATTTTTTTCGGACTTCATTTGACAGAAAGGAAGGGCTGGTTTTAAATCAATAAATAAGAAATATTTAACAATAAATCAGTGAAGTATTATATTTTTTAGAAATCTTTTATAATCAAAATTTTATCTCATGTCAACACAAAATTCAATGATATTTTTAATGCTTTTCAGAGATAATAATAAATTACATGATTATTAGTTTGTATGATATAATGGCTTTTGGGATTAAATGCTAAAAGATCTGAATTGAGGGATGCAATGAATAATGGATGATAACAGTCTTCATGATAGGAATGTCAGTGACGTTCTGGTGAGCTATCAAAATATGATTGAGAAAAATAAATTAGAAAAAATTGTTCTTTAAGATAAATAATAAATGAAATATCTATCAGTTTTTCGAAATATAACTCATATAAAGTTTGATATTATTTTCAGCCACTTATAAAATAGTTTTCAATCTATGTCTTAAAAGATATCTAACTTTGCTTTTTAATGAAAATTTGTCTTAAATTTTTCATTACTTAATGAAATACTGAAAATATTTATTGAATTTGATATTTAAGTTATGAATTAAATAATTTTGATAATAATTGAATCCCAACTTATACCACATCATATAAATAGTGATCGCAACGAATACAATAAAAGATGATCCCAATGTAATCATAGCGTACATCCAGAACGAAGACTCTTCTAGAAAGAAAAACCAGTCATAAGTAAGTTGACAAAGATTAATGATATTCTGTGTAACAATTATTCTAATAAATTGCTAAATGTTTTAGAAAATTTATATTAAAGATAGAGTAAAATTTCACTAAACTAAACATAAGCCTATTTCTGACCTACGATTGTCTCTCGAGAATCAAAATTTAACTCAAAAACTAGAAACTTGTTAATTATCTTATTTTGTTCGGTATTGGCTTTGAGAAGAACTGGGAATTGTTGAAACAGTTCTAATACTCTTAATCAGTTTACATACTGTTTGTTATTTGTGAGAGAAAATATCTAGCATTCAGAGAATGAGATGTCAATAACGAAATTAAATTAATTCTTCAGGTCTTAAGTCAACCTCTCATTAAGAGTTCTCAAATGAATTTGAAATTTGCATTAGATTACGATTGAATGTTTCTGAATAGTGATGAATTTGAGTTTTCTTTATATATCAAATAAAAAGTTTCACAAAAAATTGTTTTCAATAAAGAAACTTCTGAACGGGTCAGTGTCTCAGATATCAAACAAAAACTACTGAATATAGCTTTGATATCATTTGAAGACGAGTTCAGTAATAGATTTTGAGGATCAGAAAAATGGATTGATAGCGAGTTTCATATAATATTATATCTTCCTGAAAGTTTGCTAAGCTTTGATTTATGAAGAAAAATATTTATTTCGAAATGGGATCACTTGTCTCAACCAAAACTTGTATCACGAGATAAACAAAATTAATGAATAGCAATAAATATAACTAAAATTCAATTCTTATTAATGGAAAGAAAATATTGAATTGAAATATTCCTCAACTCATTCTCATTCTTCATTTATGAAACTCAAAAAAGTTTGAGCATTGAAGAGGTGAAAAGTATTATATCTTCAAAAATTAAATGAATTTCATGAAAGTTCTATTTCAACACCAAAAAGTTAAAGGATTAACACTCTGTTGAATTCGAATAAAGTAATGTCGAATCGGCTAAAAACAGATATAATGGAAGAAATGTGTAAAGACTGCCAACTCATTGATGCCAAAAATGTTATTGACTTTGACTGTGAAATGTATTTTACAGGAAATATCCTAAATTGCAGACATCTAAGCGTAAATTGAGAAGTCGTGATAGAAGTGGATTCCATCGATTTGTGAGCATTCATCTCAAAGTGATTAAATAAATGTCATCCAACCCTTTTTGCAATGTTCAAAATTTTCCCGTATTTACCATCGATTGAAAGTAAAATGGATTGAAAGGACTTTCTGGAAATTATTACAGACAGATGTTGTTCTATTTGAGCGATGGATCAGAATAGGAATAGAAGAAATTATACATTAAATACAAATGTATACAAAAATAGAATCAATCCTGAAATTGAGACATTTTGTCATTTAAGAATCATTTGGCTTTATTTGGCTATTAGTATGATTACTCTGCAGTCATTAGTAAACATTCTCTTTATCCGATTGTATTATTTGCAAAAAGCTTACATAACGTTAATTTCAAGTCAAATTCAATGAGAAAATCGATTAGAAAAATACATTTTATTTAGTTTTTTTTAAACTCTTATTTATGAGTTTCAACGTTTTCGATCTAAACTAATCAAATCTATCTTCAGGTCTAAAAAGATGTTAAATAAGTTGAATATAAGGTAAGTTTTGAAATCCTTTATAAAAATATTTGGTATCTCTTTATGTTATCAACAAATCGATTGAGAAGAGAGCGAGTTTTGCAACAATGCTTGTCATGTATTGAATTGAATCAACGAATTATTATTTTAAAGCAAAACATTTAGTATTTCAAAAGAGTAAATGGATGTAAAAATGATTTTCTCGATGATTATAATTTCTCATTTAGTATTAAAAGGTAAGAAAGATAAAAGAAATTATCTCTTTGCAAAATGAGCACTAATTTTAGATCTTATTAGTATTAAGTGTACCACAAATGGGAAACTATACCAATATTAATATGAAAACATGCGGTGTAAATATCTATATATTACAGACTTTATTACAAAATCAGTCAACAGTTAAGCCTAAAATAGTCGATGGAAACGATGTCATTATGGGTGAGTTTCCATGGATGGCATCTCTTCATTACAATAATAATTATTTTTGTGGCGGATCTATTATTAGTGGATTCTGGATATTAACAAGTTCTGGATGTTTGAAAAAGTATAGACATTAATAGTTTGATTTTTCAATAAAAAGTCTCTGAACCTAAGCTTAAATCAATTTTCTTGAATAGCAAAACTGCGGATAAGATGTCTGTAAAAGTCGGTAATTTACGTAAAGACTATGGCGACAAATTTCTAGTTGGATTAATCTTCAGGCATCCAACAGATGACATCGCATTATTAGAACTTCAGTCGGAAATCAAGCCATATATATCTCCAGAAATAAGTATCTTTGTTATAAATGGCGTTTGTCTTCCAGAAAAAGACATTTCGAATAAGGATGAAGAAGAAGCTATTTTATCTGGTTTCGGATCCACTGATATTCACGATAATAACAAGAATAATAGGATGAGAAAAGAAAATTACAAAATAAACAGCGCTTCTGAGTGTCAAAATGTTCATCTAATATGTGTTAATTATCCAAACAAATTAGGATGTTCTGTATGTTTATAGTTATCATACAAAAAATATAGCTTTAAATGATTTGTATGAAAACATTTTAATATTAAGGGTGACTTTGGATCTCCTCTAATACAATACAGTGGCGATCGTGTGGTTATTATTGGCGTTTATGCGAGATTTTGGGGCAATAATAAAGATTTATGTGATAAAGGAGTTATGTATTTCACTCGAGTTTCACACTATATTGATTGGATTCAAAGAGTGATAGATCCTAATTCCACATCTATTCATATAGAATCTTCTCCACTATTCATTAGCACTGAGTCTGTATCGACTGAAACATCTGCCACTTCTTATATTTTGATCGCTTGTTTTCTTATTTTTTTCATCATAATTGCAATTATTATTCGAATCATTTTTATCGAAACGAGTGAGAAATAATATTTAAATTTTAGTGATTAAAACTAATCTCTTTCATTGCAGAAGATGAAAATGGCAGAAAAGATTCCCCAAGAAGTGGTTCAATCACTCCATTAAAATATAGTAAGTCTCAAACTGGAGCTGAGCCTGAATTGAAAACAGTGAATACAAGTAGAAGTTTGATTGAAAAAGATGTTAAATCCGTAAAAAATAAATAATGCATTGAAAAAATGAAGGAACAAAAGAAATATTCATTCAATTCATAGCTTGAAGAGAAAAATCCATTTCGTTATTATTCAATTCAAATTTTACTGAAACCCAATTTTTTCTTTACTTTTTCAGTCAATTAAAAATTAATATTTTGAGTTTGAGTTTAATAAAACTAATCTAATTCTCATTAATTAGTAGTATTTATCGGATTTCATAATAAGTATTGATATTTTATGATAAAAATTTTAAAGTTATAGTTTTGAGTGAAAGAAAAATTAATAATTTTGCAATTATTTAGCGTTTGCCGAATGCAGACATTCATGAACTCATGGAATTAGAGAATGTAAAAGTTATGTTATATTAAGGTTATGTAAAGTATCATCGGATCTATTAAAACTTTTACGTGTTTTCAGTAATTGAAAATATTTAAATTTTCAAACACATCAAATTATGCAAAGAATTCAAAAGTTAAGTTAATGCAAATTTGAAAATAAAGCTTCACTCAATTCCATTACTGGAATGAATTTCTTATCAAGTTTTATACTCTCATAAAGAGTTTTTAGTATTCAAAATTTTCTTCTTTGAAATACTGTTTATATACAGTGAAAAAGGAAAACCGTTTGAAGTATCACTTTTACTATTTTTTCTTTTTTGACAAAAGAAAGATAATTCTCGAAATACATGAATAAATAAATATTAAACTAATAAAAAGAGCTCTTGAAATAAGCACTTCTCAAAAAGTAAAGAAGATTACACTTGGGTTAAACATTCAAAAATATCTTATGCTCCCAAAGATGTAGGTAATAATGATCTCAAATTTGGATTGAGCTGAAAGTCGGAATTCCGGTGCAGAATAAGAAACAAAAATTGTTTGTGTAGTTAAATTGCAAAAGTTTGCGAAGCATATCATTGAGTTTAATTCACGAACTAATATAACTTATGATAATGTTTTACATATAATACATCCTATGAATTAATCTTATTTGCATATTGAAGATAGAATTACTCATTTTCTAGTTGACTGCATGTTATTTATGTTAAAATCAATATTTGCTATTAAATTAAGGCTAAAACATTACTAAACTAATGCAGAAAACAACTTATTTTGATAGGTTTGAATAATTTTCAATTACGGCTTCATCTAAAACATGAGAAATTAGTCTGAATGACAGCTATAAAAGATGAATTACTGTACATGCCTGGAAAATATTTATTCACAATTTCGTCTACGGAAACATTCGTTTGATTTGCCGCCAATGCAGTCAACATTCTGCCAAAAATGCTTTATTATTCCTATAAATAGAAATTTTCATTAGAATATTATTCAATAGCTTTCATACCTTTTGAAAAATTGAAATATTAAATTTTCAATATTCTTATGATTAATGGAATTATAAATCGAGTTCTAAATTGAACTTAAAAATAGGTGTAAGAAAAAGTATTTAGGATTCATTTAAGATTAAGTTTAATCGACAATATGTCAAGTCTAGAACTAATTTGAATAAGAATATTAATCTTTTATACTTTCATAAAATAAATCCTAAAATCCATCAAAAATTCTCACTTTATATTTTATCTCTTTCTTGTGAACAATGCTAACACGCATAGAATCTTGCGTAAGAAGTCTATAGATTATTCTTATATTAAACTTATAATAAATCTGTACTTATATAAGAAGTTATGTAAGGACTACCTGTACATAAACATAACTTTAGTAGTTATACGAGCAATACTTACTCATATTTATTGAATTGTTACTAGGGTTGCAAAGTTACCGCAATTTAATGAACACGGTAAGTTACCGTAAGGCAAGTAAAATATTATTATTGTAAATCACATAATGTGTAGATATTGAGAATATACAGTATATCAATAAATTCCAAATATTGACTTTTTATTGCCACTATTCATCATTAATTCAGTATTTCTCAAAATGATTTTAAAAAAATAATAAACTCTGAAAATGTGCTAATTCTGAAAAATTTCAAGAGGTTTTAACTGAATTTATGGCTGGATATCTTACTTTAATCCCTAATCTTATTTGAATCTTACCTAAGTTACCTCGTATGTTACTTACTTATTTTACCTAACTTACTTTTTCACAGTCTTAGTTAATACTAGTATTACGGAATATGTACTATTAAAGTCAAAAAAGAAGTTCATTTTTTCGCAAAATCAAATATATACTTGAGTGTATGAAAAGTTTCAACTTATTCATGATTATAGATTAATTATTTTACAGTCAAATAATGACTGAAACCTTACCAAAAAGTATATATCTTTAGAAAAATGAACTTCTTTTTTGACCTTAACTATATACTAGTATTCCATGCAGTGCTAATCATACGAGACTGAATAGAGTAGATGTTTTTCTATGAGACGATTTATACTTAATATACTGGACAAGTATCTTATGATAAAGTGGTTTGTGATACAGTCATATACATCTTCTACAATGCCTGTCATAATACAATGTAATCGAACTTAATAGGAATACTGATAAGACATATAAAATGTGAAGAAATTCTTATCAACAATTGAACATTAATTAGGCTTATTATTCATCATTAAGTCTTATCAGTATTCAGTTCAATTGCTCCACATTTTAATCGCTTCTATATCTCAATGCCTGGAATTTAATTATCAGAATTATTAAAATATATCATTCTTTGAATCAATTCATGGAATTAAATGCAAGTAAATATAATTTAGAATTTAGAATTTCGAGTTAATTTCATTTTCCAATACAACTAAGCCTAATAGAAATTACAATTGAATTTTATTTTTGGAGTTTAAAATAATTTATAGTCTGAAAGTTCACTCAAAGTTATGATTAATGAAAAAATTCGAAACATACCACAATTTTTTTGATAGAGTTTTCACTTGTTTTTCAAACATTTATCAATCGGAGGTCAAAAATTAATTTCAGGGAATTGCAAATATAAGCTATGGATAAATTAGATGAATAAGACTCAACATTATCAAATTATATCTGAATTCTCGTTCAGACGAAACTATATAAGGATAGACTAAATCACTTCATCGAATGTTTCAAAGAAAGTGTTAACAGTATTATATAATCTTAACACAAAGCTTCAAATTGAGACTATTATATAATGAAAATAATCTAACTTCACATCAATTTTCTCGCCTCTACACTGATGATGTTCAAGGCTTTTCTCAGAAAAATCCTTATCCTTAGAGCTATTATATTTCTTAAATTAAAAATAAACAAATTTTCATCATAATTGGTAACATTTGTTTTTGGTTTAATGAAAGAGATAATTACTTATCCAAAACGGCTTTACAAAATTGGTTTCTCGATCATATTTCACATTTTTGGCACATAAAATGTTGTGATTAAGTCGTTCGTTATGTATTATCGACTGACAGTCATATTAGAATTTCAGTAAAATTTATTAATCTTCAGCCTAATAAATCTCCTTAAGACTAACGCTAATAATTCTGTGAACTAATTATATTACTCCCCGTTGAAAAATTTTGATGAAAACTATTTTAGGAAGTGTTCAAATATTATAATTTGACTCTAAATTGACAATCATTTTATTAATCATTATAAAACTGTGTTCACCTTCTTTTTGATGCATTATTTTGATAGTTTAATCAAAAATTGCTTTTTGTTCAATTAAGAACATGCTTCGCTAAACTTCAAACAATACATATATAATTCTATTCCTTTTATCTAACTTTCGGTATAAGTTTGTCAAGAGTTTACTCAGCTAACAAAAAACTTTTCTTTTATGTTGTAATGCTATACCTAAAGAGAAAAAAGTTAAGAAGACAACTATATCACAACAAAGAACTATTTATACTTCAACAAAAACCATTATTAGATTGTTAGCCTCAATAGCCTTGTTATTCACTTTTTAAATGAATCTCTTCTTTCATCGAAGTTTATTGCTTAAGAACATTCAAAATACTGTTTGTAATTTATTCTATTTTCAAGAGAGCCTGTTTGATGAGGTTTTTAAAAAATAAAATATTAGTATATTATTCAGTCAGTTAAACAGCCCTTTAATCAATATTTACGAATTCAATCCATGGCTAAGCAAGTTCAATTCTAAAGAAGGGTCCAGCATAATCAAGGGTCATGTTAAAGTTCATCTTTTTTATGAGGGAATATTTTCTGAAATCGCTCTAAAATTTCTCAAAGTTATTTTTCTTAAAATGTTTTATTAAAATTAATTTTTTAAAACAATTGAAAAAATCAATGAATTGTTTTATTTCTTTTGAATTTTTTTCAAAATTGTATTAAATCAAACAAATTTGCCTGAAATTTTGGGGTCGGTTCGGGTTTTGAGCTTTTAAGGTAGAGTATAAACCCACCTTCTCACCACCCTTGCTTATCTATTATTCAAGCCTTATTTTATGGATATTCATGTGAAGAAGTTTTCATAATGTTTTTATGATTGATTGAAATAAGTTAAGATTCTTTAAAGTCAAAATATGCAAGAAATAAACATAGCTTTTAATTTATTATTTGTTTTCATTCTGACTAAATTTAATATAAATAAATTTGTATATACTTTTGATTTTAATTCTGTACACTTTCATTGGAAAAGTTTTGAAAAAACATGAATTGAGATAAATATTCACAATAACACAAATTTCCGAATCCTATTATATCTTAAGTTATATATTTTTCTTTATTCAAGCATTTGTACATATTTTTACAGCTTGAATATAAGTTTTTGAGTTGAGTATTGACTCGCATATCATGTGAAATAATATACTCAAAAGGAGAATAAATATTTGATATAATTTCATGTGAAAAATCAATTGCATTTATGGCTTGAAAGTTATATGAATGAAAAGTCTATTTAATAAAAGCCATCAAACCTAGAAATTGTTTATCTTTTTTTATGTCAATAACTTTCTTTCATGAAATTATACTAATACTGATTGAGAATAACTTGAGTTTGAAAATATTTTTCAGAATAAATGTCAAAAATACTTACATTAACCATAAAATATTGTGACTCTAATCAAAAAACTTTTAAAACGTCGCTTATGTGTCAATACGAGCTAAACCAAAAGTCATTTATAACACAATTGATGCCATTCATTACCACAGAATATAAACATGACTTTAAGCGAAAGAGAATAAGAAATGAAAAACTTGAAAAGAACTGGTTTTGTTTGAGTTAAAGATCTGATAGCACTTTACCAGTAATGATGATTCTTCAGAGAAAAAAATAGGTATACTTTATATGTGGAAAAAGAAACTGAGAAAACACAATATTGTTCACTAAGAATATAAGTTAAGATTAAAGCCTAGAGTAACTCAACTTTCAAATCAGGTCGACTGCACATCAGAGATATATTCTGATGTTAACTGAAACGCTCGGAATGAATGATTGGGAACTAGAGTCAAAATATAGGCAGCTTTGAGAGGGAATTCTCTATTCTTGTATCTATTGCTGCAACGGGTGGAGCATTAACTAGAAATTCTGTTGAAGAGAATCTACGCAAGACTGCAAATTGTTTGAGGTTTTAGTCTCTGCTATGTTTTCATATGTTTTGATCACTCGATTGCAGTTAAGGAGATTTTTTCATCCTTTTTCTCCTTTAGATAATTTAATAATTCAATTAACTTCAATACATATTTTTCATAATTATAGATAAATTTATAAAATGAACATTAAATGTTACAAGAGTTTAGTTAAAGTTTTTGTATTGATTATAATTCATGGAATCATTTAATGGTTATTAAGTGACTAAATGGTGAAAAAACTTTACCTAAATATAATGATTAATTGACTAAAGAAAGTGTATGAACAAAAGAATCTAATTCTACATAACCCTATTTGACAGTTAAACAGTTTCATTGTAGTTATAATGAGGAACAAAAAACCTTCTTTTTTGTCAGAATCTGATTTATTTTTATTAAATGTAACACTTATTAAACAACTTATTAGCTCTTATTAAATGTAATCTTTATTTTTTATAAAATTGCATACGAATTAATTTGAAATTTGTTTTGATGAGAGATTATTTGATTGAAAATGAAAGTGAATGGGAGTTATTTTTAGATACATTTGAGATTTAATTATATTATAATATAATACTCAGTTATAAATGAATCACAAATAGGTGAAGCAGGTTTCATATTTACATTTTATGTATATTTCATATGAAACATACGAAAAATGATATTTAATAAAAGAAATACACTGGTATTGATTTGTCAATACCTGCTGTCATATATTGAAATAGAGAAAAATCTGAATCTATTAAATAAATACTCTTGAGTTTGTTCTACAAATAGTTTGATATTATATAATATAGCTATGGGCGTGAACCCATATAACCTAAAATAATTGTCAAACCTAAACTTCATGATGTTTCCAAAGTTGAATGGTCTTCCATTTTTATAAATCAATATGAAATCTACATAAAAAGAAGTGAAACACAAAAAAATCCTGAATTTCTGTTACTTTCGTGCTTTTTATATGATTAAGTAAAGTATATGTTCAAAAGATGCTGAATAATAACAAAAATAACATATCAAAAATCCGATTTTTCGCTCTAAAAGATTGAGTCAAAGTTTCAATTCTTCGCTTCTAAACTGCACTCAAATAAATAAAATAAATTTAATTTACATTTTCAAAAAGAATTTAAGATTTCTATGATTTGAGAATTAATGTATATTCAAGATAAAAAAATTGAAACTGAGTAAATAAGGGAAAATAGAGAAGAATTTAAGCTTAGGATAACTCGAAAAGTTAATATTGCTTGAAATGAATAAGATTATAGATGTTATATTAGGCTTAATTCATAACTCTTTCATGGAAAAGAGATTTCAAGCCTTAGTGTATTTAAATGATTATTGAATTACATGAAGTAACATAACTAATGCTCATTAAACAGGAGAAAAATTATGATTATTCTTAATTTATGAAGCTTTTTAGTTTTGCTTAAACAATGAAATGTAAATAATTGAGCGTAATTTAAATTTGAACTTAAAATAATCCATTTAAGATAATTTTGGATATTTTGAATGCATAAAATTTACTAAACCGTTGACTACTGAAAAAATTTCAGTTTCAAAATCATTACATAATTCAGTCACAAAACTTGGGCTTTAAAAGTGATTTATTATTGAGTAAGTACTCGGCTTAAAGTTTAACTTTGGTATAAATAGTCGTGAGATTTACCATTTGTTTACAAGACGTGATCATTCGTAGACGTGATGTGAGACTTGATGTGTTACTGAATTTCATTATAATAAAATTTTATAAAACACTACTTTATATCTTATAAGCCTTGAGTTTAATCAATTAGAAGTTAGGAAACAAAAATCAAACTAAAGTTTTCCAAATAGCAAAAAAATAGTCACTGTCTTTGCCTAATAAACCTCTTAATCTCTAATTATATGTCTGCAAAAGATTTTAATTAGACTAAAATTTTCCCGAGAGTAAAGACTCTTTAGTCTAGATATTTAACTCTCGATGTTCTTTAAGTTCAAGACTGATAATTAAATAAAAATTTCTACTTTATTGAATGCCTGCTTAGATGTGTTCTGTAATTGAGTTATTTTCTTAATGCTTGATTCTATCGATTCCTGAAAATGAATGTGATTTTTGAAAATTTGATAGTTTTTAAAAAATATCAATTAAAAGATCACTTAAATAGTACAAAAACTCAAGAATTAGTCAGACCTTTGCTTGACTTTCAAAAATTTTCAAATAAATATTCAAAGGGTTTATCGTTTTAACTTTATATTATATACAGTATAATCTTGAGTGGATGTATTCGCTAATATTTTATGCTGAAATAGTTTACCGTTTCCTTATTTGAATCAATCCGGGGTTCTGAGAGACTTGCGTTTCTCTACTTTTGATTTATTCTTGAATAAGTATAGGAAAAATATAATAGTTATTTTCCTCGAGAGAAATTTTAGTTTTTCTTTTGAAATGAATTTGAAGCACAATAATAATGACTCAGAAGATTAGGGATTAATGTTAAGGAAATAGAAGTAAATGAAAAAGGAAATAGAAATGAATCGAAATAGAAATTCTATAAATATACCAAAATAATGACAATACTGTTAAACCAAGACTCGATTATAAGTAACAATCGATAGAGAAATAATAACTAGAATTTAGAAAACATTTATTTACTTCACAACTTTCTAATTTTTGTTTAATATTTAATTTTGAAAAACCAATAAAACTACAGGTATTTTTATTTTAGTGATAGATTTTAGATATTATTAAGCTTACTATCAATATTATTATAACTTATATTATAGAAATTTTTTTAGAGGTCAATACAAACTTCTTAATTATGACTATATTAGTGGAATACCAATTCATTCACATTTTGTCGATAAATATACAATACATTTCGATACATAAATCAATCGAACAATAAGTAAATGAAATTGCAACAAAATTTTAGAATCATTTATAGATTTCAATTTTGAAGTTAAGTATACGACTCTTTTCATTATTAACGTATACCTCATAGAACATGTAAAATACATTATATCGATCAATATTTGATTTGGTTAAACCATTCTTCAATATTTAGTAAATTTACAATTCTTTTTTATGAGCCAAACCGGATATCTCTAAACTTATTTTGATGTTTACAATGTTGTTATTGATGTAACTTTACTATAATAGAAATTGAGGTTAAGGATACTGGAAACCAAGGATTTGTTGAATACAATAAATTCTTAAAATACATATTTCTAAAGAACTGCTCTAATATAGAATGAAAAATTATTCATATTCTAACATATCTCATGTCATTTTATACAATTCTTTTATTTACAATAGAAAATTTACATTTCATAAACAGGATGAAAATTGAGCTTCAAGATAAAACATTCTAATGGAATTTGATCATAATATACTCATCGTTTGAATATGATTAGCTATAAAAATACTTCTGCTGAGCCTAAAAATAATTCAAGTTATAAAATGAAAGCAAGTTTTAAGTTTAGAATAAAGCTTTATATCGATTAACTATAGTGAGTGCTTGAAACTCATTCTTGTTTTTTCATTTCATAAAATTCAATCAAACTGTAATTCAATGTGAATCACAAAAAATGCACTAATGAATAAAAAAAATTTTTTATACACTCAAT
This sequence comes from Camisia spinifer, assembly GCA_034694065.1. Taxonomy (NCBI): domain Eukaryota; kingdom Metazoa; phylum Arthropoda; class Arachnida; order Sarcoptiformes; family Camisiidae; genus Camisia; species Camisia spinifer. The sequence continues at coordinate 14,851 of JAQFXV010000141.1, forward strand.
GAGTTAACTAACATTCAGCATGAAGTTTACCTATCCTGTGAATGTGTTTTTATTCATCTGTGCCTTTTCGTGATTCATTGAATAATAAAAATGAAAACTTATAATCATTTAATGTGTAGGCGAAATAGCTGTTATGCAAATGAACTCATTAATAGTTTTAATAAGACTCAAAAACTTTTCGAAAAGAATTAAAATTTGAATCAAATAAAAACTCATTGCTGCTCATTATTTAATTGATAAGTAAAATAATGAGTCTATTAGATCCGGTATGAAATAGATTTGGTTGTTGTTGTTGTTGTGTATTGAACCAAACTTGAATAATCTATATTTTCCAGAAGGTTAACTTTTAGAAATTCTCAAAATTCATGGTGGGTGTTGTTAAAACTCATCCAATTTAAAATACAATTTTTTATGAAGTTCTTATTTTTCCTTCAAAACTAAAAATAATCTTATTTTCAATTACTCCAGGGGCGCAAACCCTACCTCCTTGGCCAAGACTAAGTATTGAAAGTATGAATGAAATAAATAACTTAATCTACTTTTAAATATATTTCATTTGCCAGATTTTCAAACTAATGGATACATTTTTTAATACCGCTCAAATTATTGAGTTTCCAATGATTTTAAACCAATATTTATTAATTTTTTATCCAATAAAAAATTCTATAACAGAGACTATTTCACAGATACATATTTCGGCTCAAGTAATGTAAGCTTTATTCAAACTTTGATTTAATTATTACGCATATAGAAAACTCGATACTTATAAAGCATTAATTCTGAATGATTCAGGAATTTGAACATTAAGAATAATTATTTTGTAATAATGAGTCAGTTTAATTAATCTCATTAATTTAAGCGATATTATGTCTAAAATATAATCTAATATTTTCTAAGGTAGTTAGCAAATGTTGAGTTTGGTGACTGATATAGTTTGAATCATTGATTCACAAAAAGCAAAACCATTTAATTAGTTTAATATTTCATTTTCAGTTTATTTTCTACAATCAAAATCATGAAAGCGTTAATCAGGAAAAATTAATTATCCTCATATTCAAGATTATTTTATGCAACATTTCATTTACAGTGTGTTTTATCTAATATTATGCAATTATGCATAACATATAAAAATTTTTGTTTTCCAAAAATAGTTTCAATATTCGTGAAGAACATAAAAATGTTCATCTATTATTTATTCAAATGATATGGATTAAAACTTTTTCAATGTCTGGAGTTTAGCGAAATTTGTAAACTGTTTGTAAAGAAATAATTGATTTTGATTCCTAAAAGAATTTTTTGGCTCATTTAAATATTAAACTTTTAACTAATATAATGCTGACTTTGGTTTGCATTTTATTATCTTTACTTAGTTTGCATTTCATTGAATTTAACAGTTAATCGCAGTTAAAATATAGAAGTATTGTGAATCATGTTAGTTAAGCATAATTTCCCACTAAGTAAATAATTTACATCTATTAGATATGAGAATACTCACAAAATTATTATTTTTAAATACAGTTCTTCATTGATTAAAATAATATTCCGTAACGTATTTGTAAAATCATTGATGTTTTTATTAACTCATCAAAACTATCTGCTTATGCGTTATTAATTTTAAGCATTCGATACATGCAGTCTTAGCTAAGCTCAACTTTCTAGGGGTTGAGTTTTCAGAATTTCTCAAAATTTAAATGGGTGGTCATATTTTCGAAAATTCGAAAATAAAGAAGGGGAACCACGCCCTCATTTTTTATTTCTCGAAGGCGATGGTGATGTCTGATTTTTCAACCTTTCTGGGGGGTGTTCCACTCTATCTATACCTCCCCCTTGGCCATGTCTGCTGATACATGATAATTGAATTACCAAAACCGACAATTACCATGCATTAGATTAATTCGTTAAAAATCGATCAGCAAAAAGTTTTGAGATAAAATCATGATAAATAGTATAACTTATGTTTAAAACTTGACATTCATTCTATGGATTCAATTTCGAGAATGAATAAAATTAATGGTTCTTTTCTTTTGTTGTTTTTCAGCTATTTGTTGATAACATCTGCTAATTATATTGGGTTTGTATGGAGAACATCTGCTATTATATAATTAAAGAATAATTTAATTTCTATTTGATTTCCTAATCGTTATAATTTTTATTTCCAGTGATGTTTCTCCTGAATCAACAGAAGCCCAGAATGTAGTGAAAAATGCTTTTTATTTGATAACTACGCCTAAAGTATGGATGAGTACAGAAGAATCTGTTTGTTTGGTTCTTTTGCGGGAGTTTTCAATACCAAACGCTGTTATAGATGTGAAGATCCAGTCCCTTAACTCTGTGGAAACTTATATTCAGAGATATGAACCCTTAAACTATTGTAAGAACTCAAACGAATGATTGATATAAAAAAATTTACTGCTATCATAAAAATTATTTTTCTAAAGCATCCCAATGTATTCAAATACCCATCAATGAGATAAGAACCGAAAGAGCATTATTGAGAGTTCAATTGTCCGATATTATCGATGAAGTTCTTGAGATAAGAATTAAGCCATCGAATGGCTTGACATTAATCGAAACTTCAAAACCAATCTATCGGACAAATGAAAAATTACAATTCCGTGTAATCACACTAAATGATTGGTTGCGACCAATAGAGGAGCAATTTGAGGTGATATCAGTCGAAAACAGCAAATTAATAATAGTTATGCAATGGAATGATATTAATTCAACAAATGGTATAATATCATTAGAGATACCCATCGCTGAAGACAACGTATTAGGGACTTGGAAAATAAGAACCACAACCAAGAAAAATGTAGTTACAGAAAAAATATTCAAAGTTCAAGATTATGGTATTTATTTTCTTATCATTTTCAATTCAGTATTTTTGCTTAAAATGTTTTCTAATTGAAAAATCCAAACTTTTCACTAAGTATTATAAACTTGAGAACTTAATTAATAATGTTCTCTAATTTTGATTTTTAAGAAACACCTAATGTAGTGATAACTCTCGATTCGCCGAATTATATTTTTTCTACTGATGAACAATCAGTTAATAAGATATGTGTTCGCAATAGTTTTGGTCAGCCTTTAACTGGAAAGTTGAATACTTTTGTCAGTTATTTCAAGTTTGATTGGGAAAGAGCTGAAATGATAAGACATGTCACTTTACCCTATTATTACAGTGAAGTTGAGGTAAATTTAGATAAAAATCATGTTTATCAATAAACACTTTTTACACTTTATATTAAACTCAATTTTAGATCAATGGGTGCTATGATTTAGTTCTTCAATCATCAAAACTGCTCTGGAATTCAACCAAATATTCTCAAAGAAATCTGAGACTTAATTCTCAATTTATAGATAACACAAATGGTTTTATAGAAGAGAAGTCTATTGAAATACCAGTAGTGGAAAGTCAGTTAATACTGAGTTTCCCATCAGTCAAACTGATGAAACAGTACTTCAAACCGGGTCTGCCATACTTTGGTCATGTCTTAGTTTCTCGACCTGACTATACCTATGCATCAGAAGAACAGCTGACAGTCTGTTATCAAAGTAGACAAATTCCATGGAATTCAGGTTCTGATTATAATTGTCAGCAATTAGTATCAGATAGTCATGGATTGGTTCACTTCACTATCCCTCCAATGAGTAATAAACTACAACAGATTGAAGTTAGAGTTCAATCCGTCAGATTTCCAACTATTGAGAGAATGATAGTATTGGAGCCAACTTTCAGTCCTTCTGGTGAATACATGACTATTAGACCATTGATCAGTAGAAATCATTGCATCAATGATTTTGTAGAGTTTGATGTTTTGTTTAATAAGCAATTGGCTGAACAAAATCAAAAAATTTATTATCAGGTCATTAATTGAAATTTAGTGATAATAAATTCATAGCTAAATATCTGATTAAATATTTAGATAATTGGACGCGGACTTATTCAAGCGCCACAAGAATATACACTAAATAGATCTCAAAAATGGGTTAATGAAAACTTAGTTAAGACAGATTCGGTCGAAAACTTTGAGGTTTCAGTCACTAAATTGAGAGTTAAAATACCACAACAGTCAGCTCTCAATAACAACTTAATAAATCGTATTCTTGTTTTCTATTTGGATTCGAGCAATAATTTGATCGCAGATTCAAATGTATTTTTAACAACTTGTGCCGATCAAAATGCTCATTCGACTCGAATAAGCCTGAAGAATGGAAACAATAGAAATAGAGTTGACTTACAATTACAAACTCATCAAAACTCGACTTGTGCTGTGAGAGTGTCTCAAAATAGGCCCTATTCTTCGCTTAAAAAGATTAACCAATTCATCGAAAAATTCAATGTTAATCAAGAATATAATTCTGAAGACAGATGTGAAAAGAGCTATAATCTAAGAAATTCAGAATCCAATGTTTATTCTCCATATACTGCTCCCTATGGTCTCAATTATTTTCTAATTAAATCAAATTGAATAAAAATTGAATAATTAAATTTTTGGTTTTAGGTTTAGATGAAGTGAGCTCTACTTATGAACCAGTTGTCAATTATGGCGATGCCTGGGATTCATTCAACGATATCGGACTTTTAGTATCTTCTAATAGTAAACTTGATGAAAGTCCGTGTGAATGGGATTTATATCCAAGAGATGTATTGTCACAATTGAGAGATCAAAGAAATAGAGAAATGAAGTACTTTCCCCGCAGATCAAATAGATATGTGAGAAATCAACTTCAGGTAAAGCATTCAATTGTTAGCTCTATAATGAAAAGATAAATCCTTTCATAATTAACTTTTAAAGGATTTGGAAAAGTCTCTATACAATGAGATATTGGACTGGAATGTTGTTAATGCTGTTGATAGTCCTGTTTATCAGCAAATTGATCATAATTTGGTCTCAACTTCGAGCCAACTATACACAGATGCCATTTGTGTTAATCCACAATTTGGTATCTCTTATGCCAGAAATTCTTACACAAGAGAAATAAATGAAAATAGTTTCAGGCTTTCTGTGAAAGCACCGAAAGTTTCGCGATTTGGAGAGACTGTAGTCTATAAAGTCTGGATTGAGAAAAATAGACAAAATTGTTTACCAGTAAAATTTTTATGAATTGAATTTTTGTCTGTCTCTTATTGTTTTTTATTGATTTCCTCCTTATTTCTATACAAAATGTTTTCTTTTATGAAACTATAGATTCAGTTACAATTCGAGAACTCTCAAGAATACGAAATGGTTAATAAGCCGAGACTTATGTGCATTTGTGGCAATAGTTCGGAACCGACATCATTGGTACTAAAGCCAAAACAAATTGGCTCATTTGATGTCAAAATAGTGGCCACAAATCAAATTAATTTGAGTGAAAGTGATATGAGTTCCGATTGTACTGAAAGTCAATCAATTCCTTTCACACCACAGTTTGCTATCAAACAGCTAACAGTTAGTCCAATGGCAATAGTTTCCAAACAACTTAATGATCATATCATATGCAATAACAATCATAATGGTTTAGTAAAATTTATTCAAATTGCAAAAATTTCATTATCATATAATTATTCAAAAATAATTTTGTTATAGTTGTTGAAGAACAAAGTTCTGTACATAAAGTGCATGACTTGTCACATATGAGAGACACCTCTGATATGATAGTAACAAACGAATTATTGGAACCAATGCTAAGATATATTAAATGGAGAATATCTTCTAGTAATCACAACGCACTCGACTCGCTCTCAGCATTCGCTGCCTCTTATTATCTGTACAGCTATTCAAATAACATGACTGATCATTGGGATCATAAAAATGAATTAATGCATGAATTGTCGAAATCATTTCAATCATTGATGACATATCGACACAATGACGGATCATATTCTTTGATTAAGTCAAGGAAATCTTCGGGTGATATTGGGTTAAGTGCTTCAGTATTTAGAGTATTGGCTCAATCGAAACCTTACTTAAGTTTCATTGAGAATGGAAACAGAATTAATAGACTTCATCACACTTTGATCTGGATCTATGAACAGCAGTCAGATGATGGATGTTTCTATTCAACTAATAAAAATAAGCTCAATGTTTGGCCCTTCACTTTTGAAAATCAATATGAACTGACTGGATATGTGTTGGCATCACTTCTTGAATCAGGTCTCATATCAGATGTTAAACATTTTCAATGATTTTTGTTAACTTATCTCTTAAAAAGTTCATATATTGAAATTTGTATTTTTTGAAGAGTTTAAAAGAACTTTTTGTAACTAATTTTCAGGACAAGACTACGGAAGCAGACCTTTAGTCAAAGCATATGAATGCTTATCAAATAATTCAAATTCGCTTTTAGCTGATGTCAAAACAAACCCTCTTTCGGCAATATTTTATACTTATATTCAGGTAAGTCATCAATTATTTGATGAGTTTTTTTCCATAATATTTGATTAATTATATTAGATATTGAGTGGAAATATCGAAGAGTCACGAGTTTGGCTGAAAGCCTTACAACAGCTGAATTATTTAGATGAAAGCAGTTTATTGGATAGGGAAGAGCTGTCATATTTAGGTTTGAGTTATTATATGACAAATGACCTGATGCGAGCCAAACAAATCGGTCAACAGCTGATGAAACGGACACAACTATGGCAAACACCAATCAGTTCTTATGCAATCACTAGATTATGGCCTGTTTTGAAGAGTCAAAGATCAAACTTAAAGGTTCGAAAATAAAATCGTAATTAAGTAGAAAAAAATTGAAAAAAGAGTATTTCGAGAGCTAAACAAATATGAAAAGTCATTTGAAAAACTTATTATTATGAACTTTTCTGACCAAATTAATTGTAAAGTAAATATTGGATTTAGAGATTTATTTATATAAATAATAAGCTATCAGTTTAGCTTTCTTTTAGGTCTATAGAGATAACGAGGAAATGGTATCGACTCTATCCCTTAATGAGACGCATTCACATCATAATCTGGTCGGCCATAAAATTGGAGTTCAAGACAGCGGATGTCTATTGATCTCTAATAACCAAATTAAGACATATTCTGCCCCACAATCAACTAATTTTCAATATTCTGCCCCACAATCAACTAATTTTCAAGTTACTATTCATGGTCTCGACAAAGGATTTGTGACATGCAATAGGAGAAGAGTTAAGATGTGTATCAAAGAGAATATACAAGACTCTGCTATACATCCTGTCGTTAGAATGCAACTCATCACTGGATTTGATATCGACAGGAAACTGATGAAAAAGGTCTGATTACTTTTTTTTATAACATAACTCTATTTGATTCAAACATGAAAAATATTCAAATGAGTATTTTGTAAGGAAATGTAGTCGAACTTTAACTCTGGATTTGATAAGATTACATACAGCTTAACATTAATATGAATAGAGTATTTAGGTCTTAAAATAGATCAAAATAATAATTTATTGATTTATTTACAATCATAATAAGGTTTGTATGGCTGCGCACTTATTTTGTCTTTCAAAGTATATGTTTCTTGTATTTGTCATAAGTAAATGTCAATGTTATATCATTTTTTCTTTTATACTTATCTACAAAAATTTTATGCATTCGTACAGAAAAGTAGTTTTGATAAGACTTGGAATTTGTAGTATTTATTTTTGTCAGTCATTCGTTTATTTGTCATTAATATTTAAAGGAAATTTTTGAAAATTATTTATTGATAGAAACTCTTAATACTTTTAAATAATTTTTTAGTTATAACTATTATCTTAATTGAATTAATTATTATATTTTCATCAAAAATTTTATAACGCAGAGTAAAGACTAACACTTTTTCATAGATTTGTTGTTTGACTTCAAGATGAATAGTTTTTTTCGATTCATTTTGATATAGACTTTATAAAAGATGATAAGTATCATCAAAATTACTATTGGGTGAGAATTTCAGTCACATTTGAATACCAAAACAGCACTCCATAAATACATGCATATTTATCACTACCAAAACTAATGTCCATTTATTGTTATCACTTGTATTGAATATCATTTTTTTATCAAATTCAGATGATTGATACAGAGTTTGTGACCAAATACAAGAAATTAGGTCGAGAAGTATTGCTATTTCTGCACCCATTCAATGATAATAAGGAGTCGTATTGCATAACAATACCATTGGTTCAAAAAGATGAGTTATATGAGACCAGTGAAGCATATATAAGAATATATGATTATTATAATGAAGATCTCAATGATGTGATTCCGTATAGCATTCCGCTCGAGTGTCAAGTCGTGCAAAAGCTTAATAAAAACGTTAATTCAATCCTGAAAAATGACGTCAACTCTAATTAAACTCACCCATAAAAAAATCTCATTTGATTTTTTTTCTCTCCTTTATTATAATCTAAAAGTTACTCAAAATATGATAGGCTTACGAAAAAGTTAAGAAAAATATTCTCTAAGTTTTGAAATAATGACAATTTAACGATATATACAAGTTATTTGTGAAGCTAAGAAAAAATTTGTTGTCAAAATAAATTCTTTGGGCAATCGATATTTGTTCAGTATTTCTTTTGTATTTCTAAATTGATTTTTCATCTCTAAAATCCCATCAAAATCACATAAAAGACGTTTTGTGGCAGAGCTTTCACGAAACTAATAATAAAAAATGATTTAAAGTTATATACTGTACAGGAAAGTATTCCTAACTTTTTTCATTATTATAAAATTGTGTTCTAGTTTTTCGTTGAAATCTTTTATGTATTTTTGAGTGTAAATAAAGATAAGGTAAGAATATTTACAGGTTTTCTTCAATATAAGTTTACACATATTGGAAAATATTTTTTTAAAGTCTGAAATAAATTTTCAAACTGTTTACTCAGTATTGTTGAAATTTTTCATTAAATTTTGGACTTTTGTATGAATTTTTTTTTCAAGGAGAAAACTAATTGGATTTCAATAACAAAACAGTTATAATGAAAACTTTTGTTTAAGATTTTATTTTGCTTCAAATATTCCTTTATTCTATGAATTTTCTCATTATGTTTTGCACATGAATTTAACTTTCATAATATGCAAATGTTTTCGAGTGATTGCTCAATAATAAACATTTGCTCAAAACTACTATTTATCTTTGATTTGCATATAAATGAGACTGAATTATGTTATATTCTTAGCCTTGTAGTAAAACAAAGTATAAGCTTTTATTTGTATATTAAGGTCTGATTTGATTGAAAGATAACATGCAAAATATAATTTAATATATTTAACTATAACTTCCAAAATTTCGAACAAATTCTAACAAATTTGCAAAATAGAGACAGAATTCCATAAAAATGATAAGTTTTATGGAATCAATAACATTAACAAAACAAATAAATTGAAAGAATAAATGATAGGATTGGTGTCAAACATGAGTTAAGATAAGGCAAATGCAACACTTTCTGATTCTTGATGCAGAACAATAAGCATAAGTGGGTTAAACATAACAGCTTCCTGTCTAACAATTCTAATAGAATAGAAGGAGAGCTCAAGAAACCTAAAAATGTGAATTACACCCAATCCAGTATTATAGAAGTCATGTTACACTTGCGATATTTTTTTGGATAATAACAATAAAAGACAATAAACTGAAATGCCTTTCGCTATCCATTCGGGCAATCGTTTGTTGTGAGGAATGTTATGCAATAGTTAATAGAGAAACAAAGTAAAGAAAAATTCCATTTATTATAGAGAATGTAATAATACTATTATTGCTATCAATGAAACCATATTCTTCTTATAACTGTATTAAAGGAAAAGATGTTCTGATATGAAAGCGAAAAGCAGAACAGTTATAATGATAATAAAATTATTGTTAAAGAAACCGAAACGGAAGTCATTGATTTAACATGAAGAGTATTTTTCCGTCGGTTGACCTAAAAAATGATCATTTCTTCTCTTTTACAATACTTTGACATTAGAAATACTGCTTAAATTCTTTAAATGTCTTACGATATAAATAAAAGCAATAAAAAGTTTTATATATGCTGTAAAGAAGTAAATGATATATTTCAAAAAATTTCTTTAGATCAATAAAATAGTACAGTTTGATAAACAGCTTATTTTAATTAAAAGTATTTCTAGATTAATAATTTAGGGATTGATTAGTAATCACTATTTTGATAAATTTATTGAATTTGAAGTGAATTATTCTATTGGCGAGTTATGTAATGCTTCGATCGCTGTTTTGAATGAAAAGGGCTGAAACGCATAACCAGAACCATTATAAAATTTACTTTGGAATTCAACCCTAGGTATAAATTAATTCAAATTTAATGAAGCGTTCAAAAATATTTTCAATGATTAATCTATTAAAATGAAAATTTGTGAAATTCAATATTCAAAAAATTTTGCGAATTTTAAGTAAGCTTAAGTGTATTGTGAAGTTATTTTCAATTTAAAAATTCTTTAAACTGATGAACTGATCATATTTACCAATGAAGACGTAGAGCATGAAGAAATGCGGACAACCCTTCCATAAGTAATAGTATACTGATTGTGAGTACAGCCCATATAGCGAAAACAACAAACATTATAACTCCTCCTATTATATTTGTTACTTGAAAAGGTGGTCCATCATTGAATTCTATATAAATTCAATTAAATCATAAAATTTATAATTTCAAGTATTTTTGGAGTAATATTTGATTATATTTGATGGTTAAGTCAGAAACGCATCGCTACTAAATATTTTACAAAAACATTGCCTGAAAACTTTTAAAAGCATTTCGATGTTTAGGTGCTTTACATATTTGAATAAAAATGTATTAAATCATTTTTCTTCTGAAGAAAATATACGGACATTCAGTCGCTTTTTACGAATTCATGTTTAGAAAATAAAAAACAAAACTGATAAAAAGCTTAAATTTTTCACTGCATGCAAAAAACGTATTTCCATAAAATGAAAATGTTTACGAAACTATTGATTTATGCATAAGAAATTTCACGCATAAGTTTTACTTTAATATTGATGAATAATTTGACAAAAAAAATGTGTATTTCTCGTGCAAAGCATTTGCAATCATATAAATTGTTTAGAGACATGAATAAGTATCGCTACTCACGCATAAATCCATTTATAAAGACCATATTCCAAAGCACTTCACTTAATTGTGAATGTGCTAAACTCAATGCCCAAAGACGTAAATAACTGGCCGTATGGGATACCGATCCTAAACAATACTCAATAGTATGGATCGCCTGATGTATGAAAGTATCTCCGAAATCGAATCCTCCATCATCATGACCTCCATGACCTGGATTTTGATCTTTACTTTGGCCTCGATTCTTATCCTGTTTCTCTACATCATTGTTGATATTTCTTGAAGTCTCACTTCTTCCCATCATTTCGATCTCATTTGTATTTTGATAGGTTTGTTCTCTCGAAACACTTAGGAATCTGAAATCGATTTCAGATTAAAATAAAAAATAAAAACTTCAATTCAAGAGATATATAATAATTGTTTTGTTCGGAACTGAAATGAATTGTAATTTTTTCAAGTATTTTATAGAATAAAACAAAGTTGAATTACTTTTTGACGAATTTTTGTCTGAGATAAAAAGGTTTGATGAGAAGCATCCATGGAATACAGATAACAGCACATAATAATAATATAAGTTGAACAGTGTCTTGATATTCATACATTTGTTCCGTTAAATAACATGGATCTCCGTCTTTAGGTTTTTTCATCATAAACATGTTGATTAAAGTTATCAGTATTGATGGCGCACAGTTAGAACCCTCTGACTTATACTTTAACCATTTTAAGATTATCATAAAGTTCATGTAACCAAATATTGACATCAAGAATAATACTTGAGGTATAAATTCAAAGAAAATATTTGACCATTTCTTGAAATAACTAAAATAAATAGATTAAAATACAAGAGCTTTAGTTGAAAAAAGTATTTAATCTATTTTTTCATACCAATGATTGAATAAACTGAGAAAGACTCCAAAAAGCATTTGTATAACTCCAAGAATTACTGATGTCTTCATTTTGTAAGTGTTGAGAAATAAAATCTTATTTTGTGAGATCTGCCATATCTGTCGGGTTAACAAACAGTTAGTTGAATAATTGGATTTTCGAATAGAAAGAATGCTTCAAATGATTGAATAAAAAATTTTAAAAGTCTGAGACCGGATCTATTCCAAAAGGATAGGCATCTCTCGAGCTTTCATTCTGAGGGTCGAGCACTAGGTGTTTCTCAAAAGCGCAATCTTCGTGATTTTCCTCTTTTGCGGTACAATTGAGAAAAGGAGCAAAAAACGAAGATCCAAATATGTTCATCGATTTTGAGAAGAGATCATTATAAATAAATCCGGTATAGATTGAAAATGCGCCCATCATTAGTATAATGTATCTGCCGTTGAAGAATGTGGACCAGATTTCGCCCCAATCCTTTTTCGCTAGATCTTTCTCTTTAAGAACCATCCAAAGAGCGAAAAGCATCATAATTAGTCCATGACCTGCATCTCCAAACATAACAGCAAATAGAAAAGGAAATGTGACGACAGTGAAGGGCATTGGATTCACTTCGCCATAGTTTCCGACCCCATACGAATCTATTATTGCTTGAAATCCACGCGTAAACTGAATAATTTGATTAAATCAGTTTTGTTTGAAAAACTTCACTCCATTAAAGTTAACTCTATTTTCTTTTTTGTTTAAGCCTCTTATGCAAAGATTTTTTAAACAAATAATCCTTAATAACTAACTTAGTTTGCAATTGAATTAAACTAATGCTTCAGGATATCAAATTCAAAAGCAGTTTTTGAGCATTAAATTAAAAGATTCAAAGCTGGTAAACAAGAATGTTTATTCAATATTTAGTTTAACTTCAAGGCAATTAAAAATTCTGTTTAATTTAATTAAAACAGAACGGTTTTTGCATAAACAGAATTCGCAAACATTGCAAAAATCTTTTAGTTCAAAGTAATTGATTAAAACTATAACCCAAAGTTCACTCACTTTATTAGTTATGTTCAAAGTCGGCGGATCTTCTTTTGTGCTCAAACGAGTCAAAACAGATGGTATCGCACTTTCAGATAGTTGTTGTCCTTTAATTAAAGCCTCTTGTATTGCATGAATTTCGATAATAGGACACCAACACTCGGCGATTAGGCATTTAGTATCAAAGCTTAACAAATTCATTGTTTCATAAATTGATTTCATTTTTCTAACCATAACTTTCCATTTTTTCAAGTTTTTTGCCATCGCTACTAATATACGACTTCTGTGATCATTAGTTTGTTTCATCACTACTTGTAAATCTTCGACTCTATTGACAACACCCGCGTGCATATTATTCCTATCGGACGGTCGTTCTGGACAGGGATATAATGTTGTGTGGAATCTATCATATGATTTAGGATTGCTTTTAATCTTTTATTTCATAATTATATTTAAGAATTAGATTGACTTTTATCTTCTTTATTCATTCTATGATTTAGTCAATAGATTATTCAAACTTTTATTTTTGATTAGTTATTACATTTTTAAAATTCAATTGAATTCCTACCCCTCACATATTTTCTTGCATTTTGCCTTCAATTGTTCGCCTTGAAAAACAATTATAAAAATAGATTTCGCTTGCATTTCGCCAGTTTTTGGATCTTCAAGTCTTTCATCGATTTCGAACTGTCTCATAAAAATATTTCCTCGACATACTCTCCATAACATTATCTCAAAAGAATTAAACTTTTCCCTAAGTATTGTACCGGCAATAAAACTGTTGAAAAGCAATTAATATTAAGTTCAAAAACTTTTCACTCAAAGAGAAGATCATACTTTATGTCCGCCACAGGATCCAGAGGTATATCAACTTCAGGCTTAGCTACGGTTGAAAATCTTCTCATGAGTTTAGGGTCAACAACAGAAAGTCTTCTAATTTCATTTCGAGTAGTTTCGTGTTCCTAAAATTTAATTAATTAAATGCTGATCTATCTGAAAAATAATTAGATTACTTGTGCCTCTTCGAAGAATTGTCCAGTTTTCTTAAGAATATGTCTTAATTCTGTCAGTTCTAAATAGTTTTTCTTAAGACTATCAGAACTACTGTTAACTCCAACCAAGTCGTACTCCATTTTTTCAAACTGAGCCTAAATTGATTAAAGTTCGATAAAAATAATTACTTTGTTTCATTAGTTTAATGGCTCATCACTATTAAAAGTCATTAAAACATTTGATAAGTTTTAGGAATTGATCATTTTAATTCAATCTTCAGTGCGCTTTAATTTATTTTATGAAATATTCTTAATTAAAAATCTAATCAAATATAGAAAAAAGATTTATTTTTTAAACAATGAACTCTCAAAAATTGAGTGATGAATTTGTTTGAACTAAAAGTTTTCATCAGACACAAAATGAAAATTGTTTTTTTATATAAAAGTCTAGAAACACACATAAAAAAATTTTATAGCAATTTTTTAACTATGTTCAAGTTTAAAAGCTTAGAGTATTCTCAGACTATCATCAATTTGTAAATGGTTTAGATAATTGAAAAAAAATCATTCTCATACTTCATCTAAAGTCTACTTTAAAATTAATAGCTTTTTGTGCAGAGTATCGCTTTCATCAAATGATAAATTGAAAGAATCTCAAAACATCTACAAAAGAATTTTTTGTGGAACAATTTGTCAGTTTCTAGTATGTCGATAGTTTTTCATTTCATTCAATTGTAAATGACTTTTATCTTTTCAAAATCAATAAATTTTATATTGGATAAGAGTTTTGGAAATTTATAAATTATCATTTTTCATAATATTTTTAAAATGTAATAAATAAAATGTTTGATTTTGACAAATATGTGTATAAAACGTTTCTAAAAATTCTAAACTTTTCAATAAATTATTAGGCATTTTGCAAATCAATCCAATTTAAAAATCTAAGTCAAATAGATTTCAACTATAGATTTTTATTAAAGCTTAATTTAATTATTATGTCTTAATTTAAAATAAGCTTTCGATAAGTTTACTGAAATTTTCTGAAAAAAATTTGCAAAAAAATATTAACCCAAAACTTGAATCATGTTTTAATGTCCATCAAATATAATATTCTATTTATTTAATTATATTGAAATATTACTTCGAGTTTAGACATATCCCTAGCAATCGGTGCTTCTGGTTCTTCATCATAATCAAGAACATGCAACTTATCCTTAAGAATCTCAGTCTCAAAGAAGTCTAAAGATTGAATAAATCATTACAAATCATTTGTTCAAATAGTCTCAGAAAATAAAATTTGGTGCTTAAAAGATTGAAATTTTTCAGAAGTTTACACTTGAATTTTAAGTAAAATTTATAAACAGTATTGTAATTCATATAATGGTGAAAAAAGAAGTTTTTCATAATATCGATTGTGATTTAATTGTTGATATTTTAGAACTGCTGAGTTGTGATACTTTTTTAAATTAAATTATTTCTTCTTAACACAACACAGAATGCATTTTTGACATAATACCAGACGCGTTTCGACCATCAGTAGGTCTTCAACTAACTTATTCCTACAGTTAGTCTAACTTCAAGCTATTGATATTATAAGTTTGAATTTTTGAAGAGGTGGTGTTGTGTTCATCCAATAATGTTAGCTTTTATTGCATTTTTTGTTTAGTTTATAGGTTGACACTTATTTTCAGTCACTGACCAACAAAAGTATTAAAAGAGATCAACATTATCTCGAAAACATAAGACCCCCCTTAAAAATGCAAACTTATTAAGTTAGAAGTTAGAAAAACTCTAAGTTAGAGACATTGGCGATGGTTCACTATAATGTTTATTAATAAAAAAGCGTCTGGTATTATATAAAAAATGCTTTAATATGTTTTGTGTTAAGAAGAAATAATTTTATAGTTTATTTGAAAATAGAGTATCAAATTCTATTTATATTACAGATGGATTTATTGATTCATAGTGTAAATAAATTTAACAACTTAAATATAACAATAAAATGAAAACATCATGAAATAAATGAAAATCATCATTATAAACGGAATAATTTTCAAATCAATTACAGAATTCATGCTTTATAGTTTGTATTTGCAAATTCTCATCCTAATTATATATGTAATTTATTCTATGTTGAGCTCTTCAAACTTGTTTGATGAAAAATTTATATGGAAAATAAAACTAAGAATGTTTGAGCATATGATATGCACTTTATCAGTAAAATAACAGATTTCCCTCATAATTATAGTCATAAAACTATAAACATCATAATTTGTAAAATTCTTTTTAGTGCTTTTCTATTTTAGCTGAAAAATAAGTGTAAGTTAAAATTTGCCATTATTTTAATTATAATATGCTATAAAACTACTAAAAGGATTTGAAACCTTTCTTAAATGGAAATAGTTCTGTAATTATATTCAAAGAAGAAATAATTGTTCAATAACTTCAAACATTGATCCGTATATTATGTCATTGAATTAAATCTGTTTTTATCTCATGGAATTTTTATATCCATAATAAAAGTTTTGTCTTAAAATCTTTGCTTTTGGAGCTTAATTCTTTAATTTTCATAACTTATATACAATTAAGTTACTATTCTTAAAATCCAAGTGTAAAATTCACTTTTTATCAACTAATCAATTAAATTCATAATTATATTAAAATAAATCTATAAAACTTTAATTTCTGAAAGAAATCTTATCCATTACTTCAATATTCAAATATAACTTTATATAAAAATTTCAAATAAAAAAAATAGCAAAACGTAACTCAATTGTCTTTCCATTTCATTACAACGTCTGAATTCATTGACAAATTTTCTCTGGAAAGCGTTGACATCAGGATTTAAATCTCTGAATTGAGTCATTCCTATTTCGCCCAACAGATTAATACAGGCATAAGTAGATTCCGGTTGTAAAAAAATTTGGCACAAAGCCATCGGTTCACTTCTGAGCCATGCAATATTTTTTTGGCTTTTTTTAGCGCAAAAATTGAACATTTTAGGAAAACTGCTTAAATGTTTATTATTTCAAGAATCACTTCAAGTTTCACTCAAGAATAAATCCTCAATTATTCTATTCTATTGAAAACAATTTTTACAATTTTCTAAACACTCTTCTTATCAAATAAAACTAAAGTAAAACTCTGCTTGAGTTATAAGTGAAACCATTAAGTCGGTAACGAATTGATAAAAATTTTACTGCAAAGTCATAAAGCTGTAATTTTTTATACTGCTTTGTATGCTTCATTTCTAAACATTCAATGAATTGAAGACTTCTCATCACAATTATGATGAGTTGCAATTAATTTTATCAAATTATAAAAATAATCATAAACCTTTTCATGTTTTAGCTGGAATTGTGGCCCATTATTGACATTGGTAGGAGTTGTAAACCAGAATAACTCAAAACCAGCATTATTTTTATTTAGATCAACATTTAATAGAAACTGCATACAAAACTTCATTAATCTACGAATAAATTAGTTTTAACAATTCAAAAACACACAATTAAGGCAACATTATATGCATTCTTCAAATTTGAATGATTTTACTTTGCATTTTATACTTTATTTTTTAGTTAAAAGTGAAGCTTAACATAACAGGACGTGATTAATACAAAGTCAGAGGTGGCCAGAGGGGGGTACAGTGGGGGTATTTGGAGAAACCAGCCCTCTGACAGATAAATATACTCCCCCTGAACCGACCGAGTCTGGCCACCTCTGATACAAAGTTAATTTATTGTAATGCATTCAAACATCAATCAGTGTTTACAATAACAAATCGAAGGATATGTTTATTATTGTTATAATAAATTCCCAAACATTGACAAAAGTATCATAAGATTCATTTCAATTGTTTGACTTCATTAGAATCAACTTATCAATAAGTATAAGCATAAAAATGAAAGTGTTGCTTACTTTCGGTTTCGGTTGTAGCTTAAGTTCAAAAATAAGTTCACTTACTTTTGAGAGTTAGTCATCATTTTTTAGAAAAAAAAAAATAAATATCAAGGGTTTAACGTTTCTTCAGAGTTCTTAACTTAATTAAATTATTTTGCCTGTTTATTAACTTTGAATTTTGAAATCATTTTAGTTATTTTTAGAAACATTTGAATGATAACTTCCGACAGAATAATTAAAAGCTTTCAGCAATTTCAGAGCTCTCTTTAAGTTAAGTTTTTTAAAAAAATCATAATTAAACAAAATGTGATTAATTAATGAACAAATAAGAGTGATTTCAGATCGAATAAAATTTTGTTATTCAGTATTAATTAGAATAACACTTAAAATAATAGAAAGTTTCGAAAAATGTTCATAGAATTATGATAAAGTCTTTTAGTCAAATAACTTAAAAGTGCATAAGAGTGATCATAACCTTTGATTTTAAGTCTCATTAAAAGAGCACTAATTGGGTTATTTATTACTTATAAGTGACCCGTATTTTCCGATTTCATTTTTTCTCTGAACAATAAGGTACTAGTAATTCGATATTAACTTCAATTCTAAAACATATCACGCAATAACTCAACATTTGAAACATAAGATTTTTATTGTATACTCAATTCTAGCTTATTATGTCTAGATTTAAAACTAAGTTAATTCTGTTTCCATACTCAAAAGGATTTTCTTGAGCATATATTCATTGTATATCACTTACCATTAATAAAAGAACGAAAAAATAAATACTTTTCAAATAGAATTTTTTGAAGTTTTGAAGTAAACTATACACTAGAAAATAAGTTATTATTCTAAAAAAATTATTTTCAAACAAGTTTGAATTTTCAATATTTTGATAAATTTATGCAAAATTAAAAGAACATTGTGTTATGTTTTAAACTTTGATTAAATATGAACAACAATTCTGTTGAAATATTTATTAATTTTATAAAACTTTATTATTCATTAATACAGAACTTATGTAATTAAAATCTACTAAAATTATATTAAACCTGTGAAGGCTCACATATTTAATTCTAATATACAGTAATATGTCTAACAATGGAGTCTTGAAACCGATTGGTGGAAATACCACTTAAAATCGGTTGAAACTCAAAGATCAATGTATTTTA
>JAQFXV010000142.1:0-33781 GCA_034694065.1 Camisia spinifer
TTTAATTGAGAAAACATCGTATTTTGTTGATTAAAAGTTCTAACTATTAAACTCGTTATTTCTCAACTTATTGCTCACTTATCTCATACAATAAACCATTTATGAAAAATGTATAAAAATGCTTATTGAGGATAAACTTTTTATAAATTTGGTTTCACTTAAAAAGAATAGTTAATACTTGAATAAAGTATTTGGTACACAGTTATGAGTTAATAATTATTTAGTAAAAAGAATGGGATAGCTGGACAAAATTTGGACATGAATGAAGGGGCACAGCCTTTAACAATTATAATAATAAATCACGTTAATTGAAGATGATATGCGGTTTATATAGAGGAGAAGGTGATTCACTTAATGATCATCACTTAACGCACTCATTTATTGAAAGGAATATAAGGCGTGAGAAATGATGGGTTCTTTGAAAAGTAGTTCTATTCGTAAGGCTTAAATGGTTCATAAATATATTTTCTCAATTTAGTGCACTTTTTTTCTTACTCGATGTGGTGTAATAATAAATCAGAAATTTGATTAGCTCTCATGTTAACCGTATAGAAACTGAGTTGAGTTATATTCTCAATTTGTCAGTCAGATTATACTATTACTTCATTTGGCTTTTAATAAATGCTAAGCGTTTATAACTATTACAAAATTGACAGCAATTCCATTACAGACTCTCAGTCTCTCTTTATCTCATTTTAAGCCTGATTTGTTTGAATTCATTTTCAAACATCTATTTGTAAGAATTAAAGCTAACGATTAATTAGAGTACATCTAATCTGATCAGTAATTAAAATTAAATGAGATTTTTATTTCATTACAACAAAATAGAATTAAATAACTTTGAAACAGAAAATCAAATTAAGATAAGGATCCAATTCTGAGGTGATGTTATAGACTGAAATGTAATATAAGTTATCGATTCTTTTATAAGAACTGCTTTTAGAAATGTTGAACATAAGCAACACATCAAACTCTATTCACGCTTCATTTGAAACAATAGATCTTAAGCAAAAGGAACCCAAAGGCGTCGTTGGCCTCACTTAAGCTAATTTTTTCAACTTCTTTTCTTATGAGCACAACAGCCGTCACTATCAGAGTTGGTAACAAGAGAGAGAAAATAGGACCAAATTCAATGATGTATATATAGACATAACAGAAACATTAGTTATTCGCAAAAATATCAAATAAGTGATTGCACTCCACTTCTACTTTTTGTGTTATTTTTTTCATTTTGTTCAAAGTGTTAACTTTGAAAGCAATGGTAACAAAAGGGGAATAGACTCATGAGAGCAGTAGATGGGGATATTGCAGACATGCACTTATTCTTCTATCCAATACACACACAAATACAAACCACTCATAGGTGTTTGTGATCGACGGCGTGAAACCATGCGTTAAGTGTTGCATCAATTTTATAAATCATAGCAAAAAATCAACTCAAAACTAAGACACTTATTCAATATTATAATTTAATTCTTTAAGTTTTTTATCTCACATACGGATAAATCATTTGAACAATTTTCAATTGCAGTACAATTACGTGCATTGCGAGCAGTATTTAATTGTCATATAAATAATAATATTTGAGTTCAGCAATAATTCTTAATGTCTTAATCATAACTTTGCTTAACATTTAACTAAATTTAATTTGAGTGCAACAAAAATTATTATAAGAATTATTATGCAAACGAATATCATAAATAATTCAATCATTGCCTGAAGAATAATAAAAGAATAAGTGGTACAAAAGTAAAAATGTTTTGAGTTTAATGATTAGAAAAAGGATGTAATTAAAGTACAGTATTTCAAATTTACTATTGTTTTCAATGTAATAACAGAGTTATGAAGTTCTTGTTTATCACATCTATTCATTATGAAAAGTCGAACCAATTCTAAGACTTATTTATCTATTATCACTACTACTGAGTACTACTACTGGTAATTATTATTGAGATTCAAGTTAGACATCAAAGAATACTTCCGCAGAAGCTTAAAAAGCGGTCGGATATTGATTTGGCAGACAGTGAACTATTCAGTGGTCATCATTTGGTATCTGCTTTACTGCGGCTCTCAAGCAAATAAGGCATTGATTTGTGAACCACTATTATTACGGTGATTATGAGTGTATGGAATGAGTGATCATAGAAGTGGAATACTTTCAATGAAAATGCACACATACAAGAAAGTTTCGAATGAATGCCATCTGTGCCTGACTCGTGTGTAGGGCATCACCCCCTAGAAGGTTGAGGGTTCAGAACTCATAGTTTGAGCCCCCTATAAGTTTCTCAGTTTCCAATTGAGCTCTGAGTTCCCCATTTCTCTCTCTTCTCCCACTGACAAAAAGCAACGGTACTTCTCCAGAATGTTCAAATAGACAAAAGGGTGCGGTCTCTCTCGCTCTCTCTTACTCTCCGATTCCCTCTCTTTTGCATTAGATTTATACTAAAACCGCCCAAACATTGCGCGTGCAGAACAGTCCACAAACAAAGCATGAAAAGGACAGATGTTATGCTGTTATGCTCTACGCTATTGAAATGGAAGTCTTTTTTCTGGTTGTGATCAAACTATAAATAAGCCTTTTTAGGCAGACATTTGTGTTGTTGAAAAAGTAAGTAAGAATAAGCTCGAGTCTGGCGGCACTCTCTTTAGAAGAACATAATAAAAAATAAAGCTGAGGGCAGCTGCAGTATTATGAGATGTCTTATAGCTGTCTTGAGGTGGTTTACTTAGATATCTGCCTAAATATAACACCAAATTCAATATACAATGCATTTGAGAAATATAACTATCGCAGCAAAACGTCTAACGAGTGATAGAATCAGAAACGATTTACAACACCTGTTGGATTCCTAATAAGTATAATAGATCTGTAATACAAATCCTCGTTTGTGTAACTATGCTGTGAATGGCTCAACGATTATGCACAAAACAATTTTATAGAATGCATATATGCCTGAATTTGAGCTTCAAGTCATCGCTGAAAAGCAATAGTTAAAGCAGGACTTTAGAAAACACAACAATAATGATATGCATTTACTTATCCAAGTGTCGCATCACCTGTACTGTAATTTTTTCACCACTCCTTAAACTATATGCGACACAAACCATAAGACTATGTAATTTGTTTTTTTCTGTCAATCTAAAAAAGACAAGACATTGTTGAGATGAATATGTGTGCGACTCAAGCGTGCGAATAAATGCTTACACACTTCTCTGCTTACAGTTCTCATGCTGTTCAATATAATCATACTTTACTCTCAATAGCAAAAAACTTCAAAAAGCGAGAATTAGTTCAATAAAATGCCTGTACATCAAAATAATTCATACGAAAAAGACTCTATTTTTGAATTCTTTTCAAAAGGTTCGGACATAAAAAACAAATATAAATGTATCGAATCTTAACTCATATCGAATACTGCAATCACACAATTTTTACAGAACAATGAACACTAACACCGAAAAGAGATCGACTTTTTTTGTCGGTTTTGTGTTGAGGCCAACGCCTGTCTCACTTCCGATAGCATGAGTACAACACCCCAACAGCTGCCTTGTTGTCAATGATCCTTCAATGATGCGCTAATTTTCTCATCTCATATAATCATTAGTAGCAGTGGTAGTATTAGTAGGAAATTATTATCAAATTCTTTTATTTTTCGCCGAACTGCACAATCGCAGTCATTCTAACAAAACGTGTGGCAATTCATTCTATACTAAATACTAATCATTAGATAAGTCAGAAAATAATGATAAAACAAAAAATAGATGCGATCAAAAATGTGTTCATCATTTTTAAGGACCTTTGAGTGCTTCAAAATTCTGTTTCAAATCAATCGCAAAACTGATTTCTCATATATCAGAAAGATTTCTCAATTTCAGAGTTTGATCAAAAAAATTAGATTAAGTTTTTCTTACAATTTTTTACAGAAATTATCGATTTGATCGCATAAAAGCCATAGCACTAGAGTTCGAAGCGTTCATGTTTACGCTCGAAAACAATATAATTTGTTGACTGTTTGGCCATAACTTATGTTCAAATTTTCAAAACTAACATTTTTTGCTAAAATCTAATGCATAGTTGAATAAAGATATGCAAAACAAGAAGATTTGATTGAATGATTTCGAGTTTGATAAAAATCGATGCATTAGACAAGAAATGATACGATTCGTAAATTTTTTTTAAAGCAAAACCTCAATAGATAAGTATTGAGTTATTTATAGAAAAATAAAACATTTAAAATAAAGCATAACTTACCACAAACATGCAGTCTTATCGGTAAATAACGAAAATGAATTGATTTTAATTAAGATAATGTGAGTCAATATAAAACAAGTCACAGTCGCCGCAAAAGTCAACACATAATTCCATAAATTTTCTTCTTCTTGACAAACATCTGATTTATGAATGCATTAAATTTTATGCTTTAATTTAATCACTAGTTCGCAAATTTCGCAATATTTTTAATATTAGAAGCTTTAGTAGACGTAAATTATTTATCAATTATTGATACCTCTATCGAAAAAATGTTTTGCATTCAATACGAATTCGCAGGAAAAATGTTTTCATAATATTAGGGGAAATCCCAGTATTCGACAAGAGGTAAAAATGCGTATACGTTTCTGATGAGATGTAAATATTATTAATAATAATTTTGAAAAATAACAAAAATAACATCAAAGGTAACCAAACAATAACAAATAGTCGTATTAGTAATGATAAAAATTGAGTAAAATCTGATGATTTCTTAAAAGAAAAAACTGATTCTTGAGTTGTGACACTAGAAATGAAATACACGGAAGAAAAGTTAGCGATAGAGCACTGAAATGGTGTGTCTTGAAAGGCAGGTGGAAGTAGACTACAGGCAAATGGAGTGACTGTATAGTGACTGTATAGTGACTCACATATTTGATGCTAAAGTAACATAACAAGGGGTCCTCACCACAAAGTAGAGGAGGGGCTCAAACGTATATACATCTATCTCTAATACTACTAAATAAAAGAGACCGGTATTTCTCATTCAATACTCCACCCGAATGCTGGATACATAGCTATCATGTTTACGGACCTCACCCGCTCTCTGGGATCACGATTCGCCGTGACTGGGATCGCATTTTTATGAGCACACACTAAATGCATTACTTCAGGGATAAGCTGTACTTCTTTTTGAGATATATGTATGCAATGCTCTCTCTCTCTCTCTCTCTCTCTCTCTCTCTCTCTCTCTCTCTCTCTTTTCTTACAACTTTTTTCTCTCATATGGAAGTAGAGAAATAATAATAAGTTTATACTTATGCGTAAAGTATTGGGTTCTTTAGTGGAAATAAGAAAAAAGTTTTTCTTTGTTTTTATATTCAAAATACAAAGTCGTGATATTGTTTTTATAATTTTTAATTTTAAGGGAAGAGTATTTCTCAACTGTAAGAATCAGGTGAACGACACTAATAAGCAAATAATAATCATTTAATTTGAAACATATGTTACATCAACTTTTTTCAGATGCGTTTATAAGATAGTCATTAGGAAAGTAGTAGAAAAGGCATCACAAATATGTTAATCATGAGATGAACTTTTTCACCAACAACTGAATCAAATATAACTGAACTAAAAAAGGTTTTGTAATTTAGTAGAAAAGATATCGTGACTGAGGCCGAAATTTGGCATTAATTCTCAACTCATCATTTATATGTAACAATGAATCAACTCTACACCAAATTTTTGATAATCCATCACAATTTATGTAAAGGCGTCTTCAAAACTAGACTTCAAATATCAGTTTTGGTCAAAATAACATTTTTATTTAACATCTCAAATGCGTGCCATTCAGAGTCTACTCTCATTTGAAATAGAATTTCAAAAACTAATATACAGTTAATCTTTTACGAATCACGGTTTTAAAAACAAAAATATTAATTATGATTAAAACGTATAATTAAAAAACTAATAGCCGTTTTTGAATAATATTTAGTTCAAGTATAAGAATAATCAAAAGATTTCTATTTCAAAAGTTTACTAAAATTAGTTTTATTGTTCATTCATTAGGAGATAATTTTTGCTAATTTTGATAAAATAATTGAATAAATGAGTAAATAATTTAGTAAATTCACGGAAAATAAATTAATGTAATGTAAATTTTGGCTAATTTGAGTTAATTAGCTTAAAATAATTTAATCTATAGTAATGATTAGGTAAATAAAATAAGATGTGTTAATAAGATTAAAGCGTAAAAATTGAATATTGAATTGAAATATTGATTGAATTGATTAAAGTTATGGAGAGATTGAGAGATTTGAAGTTTTAATTATGAAGAAAATAAAGAAATGTGATATTTAATTAGTTGAGGCAATTAATTATTAGTGCTTCAGAAATGATTCTCACGTCAATTTCGGTCAAGATTATGATTGGTTATTGATTACTAAACAGTAAGGACAGAAAAAGCCAGTTTGTCTTCAGAGTCAATGAAATGAGCCTTAGCTTCAATTTTCAAATGCATGATAAGGACCTGTCAACCAATTTCTTAATTCACTCATGAAATGCATTGAATGGGCGAACTCTTCAATACATGCAGACTCAACACAATATATATTCAAATTCAAAATTATGTTTATTTATTACTCTCCTTATTATTAGGATTATCGCTATAAACCATGAATATAAGTTGGAAAAGAGTAACAGTCGAAGTGATTAATGCAAGAAACCATTGAAAAACCTCAATAATTCATCTAAATAAAGAAAAATTAATAGTCTCTTCAACTGATTCAGGGATTTCTTTTGCCAATAGCTGACAACTCATAACAATTAATTATACAAACACAACAACAATAAGAGAAAAGATACATTTCAAATTTTTCTTTTTTCATCTTTGTTTATTCGTTCAGACTTTGAACACAAGCTTACATTAAATATTTTTATTATATAAGTAGGAGAGGGGAGAGAGAGAGAGAGAGAGAGAGAGAGAGAGAGAGAGAGAAGTGTGAAAGACATAGATTTGAAAAAATGTGAATTGAATTCTCGCGCAATAACTACTTAACTGTTGCTTTGCTTTACAGTTGTTTAAATCAATGACAGCATTGGAAATATTACAGTAGTTATTATTGTCAAATTGACTGACGAATAACAAAAAGGTGAGGCAAATGAGAGGCGCCACAAAAGAAGTAATGCTTTCCTTCAGTTATGATTGAATTGAATTTTGATTTTTGCTCAACTCATGCTTTATGAAAGACAAGAATTTCTAATTTTAAACATTTGATGTGAATTGAATTGATTCATGGCTTACTCCTCCCGTACTATTCATGTATAATGAAGTCAAATAAAATTAATAATTCGTTGGACTAAAGAATGAGGAATCAAATGATGGGAACTGCTATCAAATCAAGAAAATTGAAAACTTTAGCTTCAATTCCATAACGGGTTTTTCGAAAAAGAGTCTCTTAAATATTGTGTGCGTTACTGATTCACAAAGAGGATAGATTTGGTGTGCATTTAGGTGACTGACCCAAACTCCTCCTTTATTTAAGGGTCAAATTTAATGTTCAATATTAAGAATAACTTATATTTTCTAAGTATTTATCCGTTCAATACTGAAGCGATACAATAATAATAAGCAATATTACTGTTTATAAATCTCTACAACAGGTGAATATCTTATTTAGAAATTTGCGTGAAATACATGCGCTTCAAAGACTGCAAAGTTATGTTAATGCAATGCAAAGCGTGTTCAAACAATTATGCAAATGTAGTCAATCTTCACGGAATTGTCATTATCAACATTATTTTCCCAGATATAGACTTATCAATGACTCACATCTATTAGAGGTGTCAAACATTTTAAATTAAAGGCTTATCAGTTTATATTTCATAATTTATTGCTCAAAAACAGTGTAAAGCGATAGATGATCACCACTAAACACGTGGCATCGCTTGCTCTTTATTAAACTTTTATCACTCATTTTTCGTAATCAACTCAATCAACAGTTAAATAGTCTATTAGTTTATTTTATAACTAAATTAATGGTTCAAAAAAGTAAAACTGGGACGAAATACATCTACAATTATTAAAATAGTACAACAAATTTCCAATATTTAAACTCATTTGAAACTTAGTCAACAGAAAACGAAAAATTCAAAAAACGATTCATGTATTCGCCTGTTTAAAAACCAAATTAAATCAAACGCTCAAATAAGGGCTCAATACTTGGTTTAATGTTCTTTTAATCATTATAACATTCTTCAAAGTTTTCATTAATAACTTTTGATGTGTAATTTTTTGTGAAGCACGGCTTCAAAGAAATTAGAATTAGTTGAATAGTTGACACGCTATTGAGCGCTTTGCAGTCACTCAATAATAGACTTCGCATGCATTTCTTTGAAATATAGATTAAAGATTAGCTCTCGTTTTATGCAACGATTCAATTATGACTAATCGAAATGCAAAGCAAAATATATAATGCATACTCTTATTGTATTTGAAGTATATTTTGATTGAAATAGTTTTGCGAGTGTAAAGTCTCGAACCTTGACTCTCGAGCGAGAGTCTCGACTCTCAAATCCTCTTGTTTTGATTGTATCTCAAGATCACAAATTATATTCTAGAGGTTAAGGGAGTGGTTCTTTATATATATGTTTCTCATATACAATGTTTTTGTCTTTCTCCTGAATGACCTTAATTTCTTAGCATCTCTTTTAATATGGCAGTTAAGGTGGTCTCAACGACACCTGTAGCGGGCATTGATTGATAGATCAGCTTTAAATTCATATATACACCAACTTTTTGCTTCACTTTCTTTCACAATCTTTTCAATAGTATAACTTTTTTATTACATAGTTTCCCAACAAATATCACAGCATTCAAAGTGTCGGCTCAACTCAATTGTTCTAATCGTCAAATTTTGTCACTTTTAGTCTTAAAATCAACAATATTTTGAGGAAAATTGATTTTTCAATCAACAAATTAAATAACTTTTTAGTAATTTTAATATCGTATTACATTAGGCGAAACTTAAAACTTA
Organism: Camisia spinifer; assembly: GCA_034694065.1. Lineage (NCBI taxonomy): Eukaryota > Metazoa > Arthropoda > Arachnida > Sarcoptiformes > Camisiidae > Camisia > Camisia spinifer. The sequence continues at coordinate 9,004 of JAQFXV010000142.1, forward strand.
ATTTTCATGAAAGAATAACAAGTTTAAAGAATATTAGAATAAAACATAAATGATAAGTACCCGAAAGTTGGCAGTGTTTCGTGTATTTAACTCTCACTCACACTCTCTTGAGTTATATTTTTTGTTAAGATAAGCGAATTTGTTCATAAATAAATAGGCGCGGGAACGGGCGTCAGTATATTTGGCCGGAAACTGCTATTTTACTAGTTTTCAACCACACCTCACTCTGGAATGTGGCTCTCACTCAACTAAATATAAGGTTTAGTTTTTGGCCAACAAATAACTTTCTATGAAACCCATTGCAATACCAATTGCTCTCTTAGAGGCGATTTTCTTCTTTAATTAATGCATTGCTAACTATTTTTATTTTAAAGCGTGTTTCACGAGTTAAATACAAAGTCTTCGCTTTTTTTTTCTTCAACAGCATTCAAGTCTCAAATATTTCCACAAATTTTTCCCTTAGCTTTACATTTAGGTTGCAATTAATTGAGGAAAAAGTGATTCAATTTTAGAAGTTTCAAGACTTCAATTTGATGTTCTCAAGAAATTCTTGAATCATGAATTTATTGACAAATTATTTTTTCTCAATATTTCTCTCAATCTTTAGATATAATTAACGTTTTTGTTTATATAATTTCATAACGAATTAAAAATTTTGATAAATTGATAGTAATTTAGAGTTGATTTTTAATTAATTGAAATTATTTGAGATCAACTCATTCTGACTTCAATTCAAAAGAGTCGCCAAAAAATATATTTTCTTTAGGAATTATTCATTTATTTAAGTTTATTTTCCATTAGTTCTGATTTGATTCAAGACTTAATCATTTTTTGATTAATTATATTTTTTACATATTAAAATTTTTTAACAGTTCAACACTTTATTTTCAAACTAATTAAAAGGGTTTCAATTTTAAATTGAAGACCAAATAAACTTTTCATCGGTTTTCAAAGTGATAATTATTAAATCAGATAAAAAAATACCATTAGCTTTCTTTTATTCAATTAAATGATTAACAATTAATCACAATGTGTCAAATTTGAAATGGCTTCAAATCTACAATTAGATTAAAATAAGAAAAATAACGATTGCAATCAAATTTTACTCCCTTTTAACCAGAATTTCAAAAATAATAAGGTATCAAAAGTGAATTCAAGAGAAGATCGAGCGCTGATTTAATCTAAATTTTGAATTAAGATCAGGAAAAAAATATAAATAATTTGAATGAATACAAGAAATTTGAATAATCAGAATTGAACACTAATTCGAATTATCGAAAATGAAGTCAAAAAATAATACATTGAATTGAATAAATTGAAATAAATAAACAATATAAAAGCTGTAAATAATTGAATAGTAATATAAGGATACTTGAAATGATTGGAAACTAGTTTAATAGGTAATTGTGAGGTAAATTATGGTCTATTTGTGAGCAATGATTCAATTATAGCGATATGAGAGATGACAATGACTGGAAAAGCAATAGATTTGATGGGATGAGAGAAGGCCAGAAGGCTTAAGATATGGTAAAATGCGTTTATCCGTAAATATATAACAACAGAACCATCTTTTAATAATAAAAACCATTAACCTTTTTTCCTCTTAACAGGCATTATAATTCACTTTTGAAGCTAATGTTTCTAATGATGACACTAAGAATGTTACTAATGAGCTGTCAAATGTGTGCCTAAAATGAAATGTCAAATTATTTATATGATTATATTTGAGGGCAAAACGACTTTTTGCTAACAAATACTACATCTGATAACTTCTATCTTCTTTTACAACATCATCATAATTATTATTTTTTCAGACTAACCAAAGCATACAAATATTAAATTCAAGTAAAGGCGGTTCACAAGACTTCCAAATTTGAAATCATAACTCATATTATGACTAAAAGCAGGCATTTTTTTATTTCATTTTAAACAGTAATCAATTTTGAATACTTCAATTCTGACATTGAAAATGAGGTATATTTAGCATTAAATAGAGAAAAACCATTGCATCACATGATATAAATAGAATAAACTCGAAAATCTTCTTAAATTTGATACATAATATATTTTATAATATGACAATCGCTTACCTTTAATACGATTTTAAGCTGACTTTTGATAGATTATAATAATAAATACATCGACTCGTAATCAACATATTAATGAACACACATTCATATTGTGTCGACACTGGAGTTAACGAAAGATAAACATAAAATATGTGAAAAGGAGAAGTTTAGAGGAAAAGATCGGGTCGGAATCGAAGTTGGAGTGCCTGTAATAGAGGGAGAAAAAGAAATAAAAAAAGATTGAGAGTAAAATAGAGAGACGTTTGTGTGAATAAGTTTTGAAGAGTAGGGTGTGTTCAGCATTTTAGTCAAAGGTGTATTCACTATATGAAGGTCGGCTACAAACTAGAATTAAATCCCGATCTGACGTAATATACATTCAATTTCAAAACATCTAAAATTATTCGCAATCATTCTACGGATCTTATGCAGCACTTTTCAAACTAAAAAATTATTTATCTATTATGAATATTATTTTATTGAAAACATTATTTATTATTCCTGTCATTTGGCTTTTCACTCAATGGTTAACTTTTGAATTAATTTTTTGTCGCTTTTACATAACAAACTGTGAATACTATAATATCCTGCAAATAGAGTCTGGATTTAATGCATAATTTATTAAATTAAAAGTTGCCTTTTTTGATGAAAATAACGAACTAAAACTAATTTGATATCCAAGCTCTTCACTGTTGATATTTAGGTGTAGTTAATTTTAATTCAATTTTTTGGATCTATTCTAGCATTACATTTGGCGCGTGTTTAGCAAATACATCCACACCCGAAATAAAGCATTTAATATACAGTAAACATAACTGAAAGTGTGTATGCATTACAAGAAGTGAATACACCCTTAAATTAGCTCTTTTTACAGATTATATCCCGGACTTATATGGGGTGAGTCTTTGATATCAAAACAAATCTTTAAAATTCTTTTCTAATTCCAAACAAAAGTGAGTAAAGAAGACAACAAGTGATACATAAAAGTTGATAATAAATGATGTTTTTCAAGCGAATAACTGTCTATAAGGTTATAAAATAAAGTATAAACTGCTACTGGTATTGATGAATACATGAAATGGGGTCGAGTGGATACGCGCTATGATTTTTTTGATATAATTATCCCATAGTATAGTCCAGAGCTGAGCCTTGCGTAGTATAGCATAAGGGCATTGTGGCCTTTGAGATATAAAATTGATTGTAATAACATATAACCACAATATTAGCTTATAAAGAGACTAAAGAGAGACACACCTCATTACAAGCATATGAATGAGAAATTTCAAATGAAAGATAAAAGAAACATTACACCCATCACATAATGGCAAAATTGTTGCATTACAGATACAGACGAATCTTGTTAAGTCATAAATAAGGTGTGGTTACAATTATTTTAGAGTATCGCATAATTATGTTCTACTGTATAAATGTTTTCCATTTTTCAAACACCAACAAATATCAAATTCGTGCCAATTAATGGCATTTATCTGTCAATGCTATTCCCTATCAAAAGATAATTTTCTTATTATTCTCTAATTTCATGTCAAATTTATTGTAACTAAAGTTATCATAAATACTTACTAATGGTTATCATTACTGAGAGTTCAACAAGATTTGAATGAAAAATAAGATCATGTTTTAAAGTACAGTATATTTGCAATTATTTGATGTGTTTCCGAATTAACATTTATATTGAGATAATTATTTTTGAGAACAAATGATTAATAGTTTTTTCAACGAATATTAATTGATTTAATGAAAGTATTGAGTGAAGAGTTTGAAAGAATGGTTTGTTTAACTGACACGAGCCATAAATCTGGTTAATTATAGTCTAAGGTTTTTTATAAATTAGATAAATAATTAAATATGTCTTATCATAGTTTGGCAAAAATTAACATAAAAATAAGAAAAAAATAAACACAAGTAATTGGATTGATATAAGAAAATGATTAAGGATTGAGAAAAATAACAAATAATTAGCACCGATTTATATGATTATGTATTTCTCAAAATCCAAAACATATCAAAATAAGAATTTAGAGAAGAAAACATTTGAAAAAATGATTAATAATAACAAAACTGACAATAATTATAAGATTAATTCATTAAAAATCAAACAGTTTTGTAATTATTTTTTCTTTTATAATATAAAGTAATGCTGTCGTCATATAATATTTTGTTTGAGTTAATGCATGATTAAGAAGATATTTGAAAGTAAAAAATAGTTATATTATACTATGAAATAAGATTATAAAATCATTAGTTATAAATTAGTTGCATAAAAGCGTGAAAAATTAAGGCTAAAAAATAGAGAAAAAGAGGAGGAATTATAGATTTTAACAAACAAGAGTGTCAATGACTATGAGAGATGGCAATGAATTTTATAAAAAATCAGTACTTAATAAATGTTGATATCATGTCAACCCTAGCAGAATGGTTGAGGTCAAGCTCATGCTTAGTTTTTGGTTTGATTAATATTTTTACAGTCAATTAAAGTCAATTTTTTTGATCAGCTCAACAAAATTTTGGGAGAGAATAAATTCGAATTTAGGCCAAAGCAGCTGCTGATCAAAGCTATCAAAGCCAGAGGCGCTCCAGGAGTGAAATTAATTTAACGATCATATCATTTCAATATTGAACATATCATTTAGCTCTGGCTTTAATGGTTAGCCCTCAAGAAAACGGGAGAAAAAATATTTCAATCATAAGTTTTATTAACTTATTATATGTTATAAGAAAAAAGAATTAGAAAATTGGTAATACATGTCTATAAACATATCATCAAACAAATTGAATTTACTTAATAATAATACACATACTAATCAAGGTCTCAATGCATTAGTTTTGTTGAAGGACTTGATTTCAAATATAAAAAGCGAGTCAATCGATTGACTCTCGATTTAAAAGTCAATTTTTTTTAATATATCGATAATATAATAGACAAATAAATTCGAATTAAAAAATTAATTGCATATTGAATAAGCCAAGAAAATGATTTATATATACGATATCACGATTCAAATTGATTAAAATATGAAAACTGACTTTGAGTGTGGGGAAAACTGTATTAAATATCAATAACTAGTTATGACAGCAACAAATGTTTCATTTCATTTGCACTTTACTGTATGGGTGTGTTATCCCTGAGATTATGTCAACATTTATGTATTATTCGGGCGTTTTATTAACGTCACAAATATTGTCGTCTCAATAAAAGACAATATTGTAAAAGATTTTAGTTCTAACATAAAAGCTTTTTTATCACTTTTATTAAACTTTTTCTCTTCAAAATCTATGAGCTTTGGAAAGTATTTGTTGCATGAGTTTTATAACTAGAGGTAATTTATTATCATTTTTGATAAGCTATATTTGTGAACAGGGAATAAGTTATGATAACTTCAAACACTACTCTTTAAAGGAAAACAAAACTACAACTTATAATAATAATCAAATTATCCTCTAATAACAGCAGTAATTATAATCATATTGAAACTAAAAAATTTATTTTCAAAAGCTTCACAATTTCAACATAAAGACCGGAAGTGAGAAACAGTTTAAATAAAGTCTTACCCAAAATATCATTAAATATTTTTCTTTGTTTTCTTCTGAATCAATGACTTAACAAGTTATTAAGTTTAAGTGTTGTCCCAATATCTGAGAGACAGTAAAGAAAGTTTTAGAGTAGAGACAAAATATATAAAGCAGAGTATTGAGAAAGAAAAAAAGGTACGAAAAGGTGATTATGAAACTTAAGATAAAGGGATTCATTTGATGCCATACGCCTTAATGGCAATACACACACAATTAAATGAGTACATATAGATTTGCAGAGGTATTCACTCCACCTCATACTGCAATTGAGACCAACGCCTACCTTATAGGGGGGTTTATAACTACATATCGTGATGAGAAGAGAATGAGACAAAAAATACGGCGTGTATGCGATGTATATGCAATTTATATATGTGTACATATAATATAAATATATATTGGGTGCGGCTATTTTGCCATATATATTGCTCACTTAAATGTCTATTTGGCAATCAGGTTGGGTCTCATCTTCGATAGCAGTATCACTGAATCACTGAATCAGTATCAAAAACTCAATTACACAACACTACACCACTCTTCAAACTAATTCATATTAAGCTCGATCTCTCTCTCTCTCTCTCTCTCTCTCTCTCTCTCTCTCTCATTTATTAATTTTATTTTCGTTTAATTAAATTTATTTAATCAATAAAATTACACTTTAAATCAATTTTAAAATATTAAAGTCCTTAAGAAAGTCAATACAAGGAAACGATTAAAAAAACATTTTTTTTTTCATCACTATTTTGGAGATTGAAATTCAATTATCATTTAAAATAAGTTCGAAAGAACTTTCACTAAAAAGCAGTTTTTTGTTTTTTCTCCTTTAAAAAAATGTTATTCTCTTATATAAATGGGTGAAAGCAAAGTAATTTTGCCACATATCTGACAATTTTTTTATTTAATTTGATTATACGATTCGAAATAAAAACAAAGCCTGACCTGAAAAACTGTAGTTTATGGCATAGAGTGTACTAAATAGTTATAAACTAAAGATTTAAAAATTGTAAAATGCAATCTAAATGGATGTTAGGGCGAAAAAGTGTGTCTTTCAAATCGACAAAAAGGCTCATCTCATGTGTTCCACACCCTTAAGCTCGACATAAATTTGAGTTTGATTTCCCACTTTATAAGCATATAGAGAGATATCTAATAGAAATGAAATTCGAAACCCATTATTTGATATAACTATTTAACTGAACGCATATAAGATTGGAAAATGCCCTAAACTTGATTGACTTTATGAAAACTCGTAACTTTATATAAAAAACAAGCCAATAAAGAATGAAAAATAGGTGCATAACAGGCGGGCACAACTCATTCAATTCAATTATTGACTGATTACATAAGTATGTAAATAAGTGACATATATTTCACATAAATCAATAAATTAATTCTAGAAATACATCCCTATGTTATCATTTAGTTAAATAATATGAGTTTGAATCGAGAATTCAATTACTTTTATGGAATACAGTTAAGGATTTGATTTAAATTAGAGACGAAATAAGTGGTTATAATAGAAACCCCACCACTAAAAGCGATCCAAACAGATAATAAAAGTTGAATCGCTTTTTCATCCAATCTTTCTATTCTATAATAGCCTTAGTATTGGTTCAAATAATTCATTAAAGTTCGTAAAAACGACTTGAGATTTATTAACATCAATGAAATGCTTAGATGTTTGTCTCGATCAATGAGTTATCTAATAGAGAATTGTGATTATAAAAACTGAATGGCTTTAAATTATGTTTTGATTGCATTAATTTATAAATAAACGCATTTGAAAAATAGATAGAAAAAGGATTGCAATGATGTTTAATATGAGTGAACATGTTTGGGGCAGGTTTTGGGTAATGGCATATGAATGTTAAACGTTTTCAAATGATAAGTATTTGTGAAAATTTAAAAGTTCAATACATACTTTGATAAGAGAAATGAAATATTACAGCAATCGATTATTTTTAATTTTGATGATATCGTTCTTCTCTTCTTCTATTTATAAAAATCTGTTATAAAAAGTTAACCCATTAATAAACAAATCCTTAACTTAGAATATTTTTTATTCATTTGAATTAAAAAATAGGAATATATTATAAATAATTGAAAATTAAAGATAGATTACAAAAATTTAATACTGAAAAATGGAAGATAAAAAATTATTTTAAAACTGAGAAATAAATCTTTTAACGCTTTTAAAATTTAAAAATCGAATAACGAATGAACTCGTTTGAGATAATCTTAATATGAATTTATATTTTTCAATCTTTAAAATAAAAATAACGATATTTTTATCAAAAGTATAAACTAAATATTGGGTTCAGTTTCGAACTTTAATTCCCTAAAATGGTTACCAAAATAGTGATTAGCGTTGAGCCGAACCACAAATTAGTTGACTCGAGCCTCGCCTCAATTGTAACCTAATCTTAAACTTTAATCAAATTACTGAAATCAATAATTCTAAATCTTATCTAAATGTTTTCCTGACCTCTACTTCAATAAATTAAGGGCTTTCACGAAAAACTCAGTATAATGTGAATCAGATGTTAATCAAATTAGAATTGATAACAAAAAATTTATTATTTAACTAAAAATAATAAATTTAAACCTACATTAAGTTCGAATCTTTTAGTTATAAATGTGATGAATTATAAAATTTTTAATTAGTTTTATCTCAAAAAATACCTAATTGTTGAATAAATCTTTTTATTTGATACGGAAATGAATTGTTTATTGAGAATTGGATTGAATTTTAAATTTAAAAATAACTATTAGTTCCTATTATTTTGTAGTTTGAACTCAAGTTCTTATATTAAACAAAACTAAAAGTGAAAAAACATATAAATAAAATCGTAAAACTATCAGTGATTAGTTTCGCATAAAATATTCCTTTGAAGTATTAGAAGAAATTTTTTTTGCTGTCACATAAAAGTAAGACATCATGTTTTGCGTCAAACTATTAAAAATAACAGTATTTTATGTTCTTTGCGTGAGTTTTATAAAGTTTTATTTGAAGTTCTAATCATTACAAATTACATCAATATATAATCGAGTCAATTAATAGTGAGAATATCATAAATTTCGCAAAACATTAATTGAAGAAAGCGTGAGATTCAGTATTATGTAAAACCCATTAAGTGATCAAAATTCAGACTTCTATTAGTTTTATATACTTTTATATTGTGTGAAATAATTATATGTAATAAGAAGTATAACCGAAAGACTAAATGAAATGATAAGAAATATATACTTAGGAAGAATGCGGTTTAAAATCTATTGAAACTAAGCATTGATTAATTCATTTCATTCAATGAAAACCGCAAAAAAAGTTCGAATTGAGATATTTTTTAATGAATTTTATTTTGAAAGTAATTGCAATAGATTTTATCCTTAATGGGAAATCAATTTTCACGAAAAATTGCAAACGAAGGGAAATTTTGATTGAACTTAACTATCAATTATTTGCGACTGTAGTCAAGCGATTAAAAGTATATCAAACGGACGATAACGAGAACTTTGATTAATTATAGATAATTAGCGACAATGAATGATAAAATTGTATTTTTGCAGGAAATAATGGAAAACAATAAACCCAAAGTGGAATTGAATGGTTGAAAGTTGATATTTGATTAATAAAAGAGGAGAAATAATATATGATTTGGTCATAAATGCGAACTAGGATTGAGTGAAGCAAAAAGATGAGGAAAGAGAATAAAATAAATAGAGTCAGAGTTTGTCCTTAACATAGATTGTAGTTATTGTTGATGAATAAAAAAAATAGCAAACCATCCTTTCTCTACCAAAACAAATAAGCATAGAATCGAACAAAAGCAGGCGAGGCTCTGATAATACGCCAAAGAATAATAGAGATGATAAAAAATTTGGGGCGTTTTATCTGATATGTTCTGTACGACTGTTAGGTTTATCTAAATATAGCTTATTCTGCAATAACAATATTGGTAGCGATTACTAAATACAATACTTGGATTTTCAATAAATAACTCTTAAGATTTGTATTGAGTTCAATAGTAAATAAGAGCATTCAAGTTGTGTCACTCTTTTTCGTTATCAAAGATCTCTTTCAAAGTGTGGCCAAAATTCATGCCTTCAGTTTGCATTTAAATCAATTCAATGACAAACAATTTCAACAGAAACAAAAAATACATTTTAAAAGAGTATTTCAAGGAAGCTTTGAATTTAAATGAAGGAAAAGTAACTTTTTTTACATGAATCAAATATAATGAATTTTGAGTCTTACGAAAGATAAAGTTCTAATGACTATGAATTGACAGTTAGACAAATGGGAAACAATTGAATATATGTTTATATTGTAGAAGTTTACACACGAATGTTATTTTGAAATTGTCTGAAAGAAGCATTAATCGATTGAAATACTGTTAAGCATTTATTGTATTATAATCACTATTAAATGTGTGTTATTATAGTTAAGTTTCGTGAGTACAAGAAATTAGAACAGACTAATGATTTGCCACTTAGAGTATGAATTGAATGCATAAATAAGACATAAATTGACCATTTTTTCAATCTGATACTATTATCGCTTCGAAATTGAATGTAAATCATAACAAATTTAAGGTTATTCCCATCAAAATCACTAAATTTTATTCGTAAAGACATTTCTAACAGTTTAAGTCAAATCTGATTAAAGTTTTCTGGAATAAAATCATTGATAATAAAAAGGCAGTCACAGAAACGCCAAAAGAAATATTTAATTGGGAGATGAAATCGAATTATAAGAATTGAGATACACTTAAATCACTTTTGAAAATCCTATTTCAAAATAACCGGTAAATTCGTCTATTAATAAAGTCTTTTCAGATAAAATCTTCAATTCTAGACATTAAAAAAATGTCATAAAAAGTTAATTATATCTTAATTTCTCTGATTTGTTACATTTAATTAGTTTAATTAAAATCAAATATTTGAGTTCATTTGAAAATTGATAAAAAAACAAAATAAATTACTCTTAAAGAGTTAATGATTATGAAAAAACGCTCGTTTAGAGTGATAAATATGAGTTATATGACGGAAAATATAGAACTTTATTCATAGAATAAATTGTTAGATGAATAAAAGACGGCATAAAATAAAGAAATATGTTATGTTCTCATTGCATCTCTATTTTATTTTTTCAAATCATTATTTCAAAGTCTTTAAAACGATGCAAGACTTTGATAGCGTAGTGTCACGAATGATAAAGCGATGCTTTGAATGCACTCGTATTGGAACGAAAGACATATTAAAAAATGGGAACTATTTTGCTGTCAGAAGGAATCGGTTTATAATGAAAAGCCTTTAATAGCTAAGAATGCAGTTTCGTATGTGATGTAGTGATGATGATGAGGGCCACTGAATCACGCAAATCAGTTACAATTGTAAAGGAGTTAAACTAATGCTAAGCTAATAAGTAAGTGCACAGAAAGCAGACAACATTCTAAAGAAATATAAATCGCAAATGCATTTAATGGCACAAATACTATATATTCGGTTCAATCTGCAAAAGAAGGAAATGAGACGAAGAGAGCACTTCATCATCAATGATATTATCTATTAAGCAAATCAGTAACAATTTCTTTTATGTATAACTTTTTATGCCAACACTTAAGCGGTAATTCGTTTTCTACTTAGGGCTTGAGCTTAACTGTTTCGCTAACTTAAACGCGATCCGCAAATCAATTTTCAAAATAAGAGACTCATCATTGTTGACAAAGAGAGCCTCCAAACCATAGATCTAGAATCTTTTCGGCCCAACGCCAAAAATTACCTTTTTATATAACTGGCATCTCTTGGAAATCGCAATTACTTGATTCACTCCAGGAATCACTGCATTCCTCAGCAGAAGCCTCACAAAAATGACTCAAATATCAAGCTTTAAAAGTAAGCCCCAGAGAGAGAGAGAGAGAGGGAGAGAGAGAGAGAGAGAGAGAGAGAGAGAGAGAGAGAGAGAGACCACAACTGTGATTAAGAAGGGATACGTTCAAGATATATATTTGTAACAAATATAGAGTCAATACTGAAGAGGAGAGAAGTGATATTTTGAGTCCACTGACCCCTAAACTAATTAACGAAGACCTTCAGTTCACAAGTGGTTAAGTATAGGTATACAGCAGTGAATATACGATTTCATATCACACAATCCATCAGTTGAGACACATTTCAATATTGAATAAGAATTATTTGTTGTTAAACTAATGTCAAACTGAGTCAACTATCGATTACACAAATCTAAAAACTAATTAAATTGACACTAATTTATAAACCAAAGCACAAAAACTTAGATTCAATTTCGAAAAGTGATTCACCATTAGTTAGAAAAGAAAAATAAGAAGAAAAATATAGCAAATGAAATGAGTTGAAAGCGCCAGAAGAAAAACAAAGCTTAAGCACTATCGGAAAGGAATATGTTTTAATTGAGAAGAAAAGAGAAGAAAAAATATTGAAAAATTAAAAAGAAAGTCTCTCACCGATCCCTCCCTGCCCTCCAACTATATGGTGAAAAGAAGTTCCGGTGGAGTGCCTTAGGGGCCAAGGACTCAATTTTTAATGTATTTTCTAGTTTAAAAGCTAGCGATCCTAATCACTAACACAGCCCAGTCTTCAGTCTTATCAACTTTGAAAACCAACTTTCAAAACCTTTTTCACCAATGCTTAGCAAACGTACAAATTTCATTCGGATCTCTTTCTCTTTATACTGTCTATGTGTGTATCAATTCTGTCACAACAAGTCTTAGAACCTGTAAACCTAAACCTCATTTTAAGAACAATGAGCAAAAGTTGTCGCAATTGATTCACGAGAAAGAATAGAGTGTTGTTTCACTTTTAAAACTTTCCATTTCGTGATTGTGCTGATGATGTTGTTGTCGCTGATGATAGAAAATGATATAAAGAGAGCGTCAAAACACATGAATTAAATTTATTTTAGAAAACATACTAAGCATAAGATGAGGCAATAATTTGAGAATTGTTTGATTAACCAATGGGTAGAAAATTATAGTTAAAATAGTGATCCATTAATTTGTAATTGAACTTTGATTGAAATGAAAATGAAAGTTAAAATAAGAGCCATAATAGACATAACGCACTCTCGCTTTGAATGCAAAAAAGGTCTGACATTTAAAGTTGTTATCTATTGAGGTGGTGTTATAGGAAATGCGAATCAACAGTTATTAAAAGAGAAGTGAAACAGGGCTTAAACAACAGCTATGAAAATAATTTAGCATAAGATTTATTGCATGAATAATAATTATAAGCCATATAATAGCCTACTTTCGACTCAAACGTTGTCAACTGTTTTCCTTTTGAAAAACAATTGAAATTTAATTAACGATACCTTTGATGCCATTAAGACATGTTGAAAGTTGACATTTCAATTGAATGAGAATTGAATTAATGAAAACTTATATTATAATTGAGTCTTTTCGTGCTTTTTCACTCGACCACTAAAAGAGCGTGAAGTTTGAGTTAGAGTTGATTTGGAAGACAAGTATTTTTCAAATCATCATTTCTTAACATCAAATACAACAACAGTTAAACAACAACAAAAAATTTCATCAAATATTCATCAGTCGGTCTGTTCACGAATTCAACAAATTTAACTCACAATATATTAGTTGAGAAAAAATTTGACAGTCAGTCACAGTTGGGTTTCTATCAAAGCATTCAGTTGTAAATTTGCACTCAAATGTCTATCTATTATATAAAAATTGTTCGTCACTTAAAAGTGTTATTCCATTTTGCGCTTAATAAATAATTTATAAATTGCTTATTTTCCTAGTTTTCTACTGAAAACTAACTCAAAAATATAAACAAATTTAAGTTTGAGAAAGTGATAGATCGCTAAAATGTGAACTGATCTGAACATAAACATTGATTTAGGTTTTGTAATTTGAATGCAATTCGTTATGAATTAATCGAGTAATTGATAGAAGTGGCAAATGGTGAAAATGGAATACACCCAACATTACATATTCTATCATTGAATTAATGTATATTCACCTCAAACCTATTCTACTTATTCTCACGGCTATTATATAGTAAAATAACATTCATTAATTAATACCAATTTAATTACAGTTATGTAAACGTTTCCAACTTATGAGTTCACTCAATAACTGACAGTTTTCATTAATGGTTATAAAAATCATTTTTCAAATAGTTTGAGTAGTCTTTATATAATTGATTAGAAAATATTTATATATACTTAATAGAGAGTTGAAATAGAAATTAACGCTAAATGAATTTTTTGTAGGATTTTACTGAAAAAATTATCAATTTTATGATTAAGATCAAGGGTGTATACAATTAACTCCTCAATTATTTTTTTACTTATTTTTTCCATCAATAAGCAATTTAAAGATTATAAATAGTATTTGAAATGCGTTCTAAATTTGATATAAAAATCTTTTTTCAAATATAATGTGAAAATAAATTATTAAAAAGTTTTTGCATCATTTTTTTGGTCCACAATAATTTATTTGATACATAAGCAAAAAAAACTTATATTACAAGAAAATAAACTCATTTAAGTTAAAAAATACGAAATAAATTACAAGAAAAATTAGTAATATTAAGGTTAAAAATTTGATGATTGGAATACATTATTGTTTTAATAAGTTGAGGAATTATGGAAAAGTTGGTTGTAAAACGGTTAGAGTTTAAAAGAAAAACGACTTGAGAAGCACACGAAGTGAATTGTGACCTGAATGTGACCTGAGGAACAAACCTGACTATAATATGAATAAGTTGATATTGCAAAAAGTTTGATAGTTTTTAAGGTTTCAAATTACAAATGAGGGATTCATTCAATTGCAATCATAATTTGAGAGACATTCATATATAGGGGCAGAACGAGTATATTATATATATAAGTATAAGACATAAAGCTGTTTAAAACTATTTGAAATGAGGAAGAATTTCTAAATATTTATTATAAGGACGTGATTTGGATGAAACACATCGAAAAATAAGAAAAACTTCAAGTACTCACAAATGAAAATAAGATGCATTTTTGCAATCAAGTAACGCAAAGGTAGTTCAGCTTAACCTCATTATTTTGAATATTTGTTTATAAATTCTATTATTTTTGATAATTGCGTTTTATTATTTTGATTATTGAAAATCCTTTGGTCTCAGAAAACATATAAAGTCACACGAGTTGATGGTATCATAAATAGTTGGATTAATTTTACCAGCAATTCACTCAAAGTCAGTCTTTTTAGGTATTACTAAACATTTTTTTGTTCAAATACAAGCCAAAAAATACTTTTAAAACTTATCTCAATAAATATTTTCTAGATTTCAATTCAAACTAAAGGTTTTGAACCACAAATTCTTCGATAATTGTTTTATACCTTTAAAATTTGTTTAAAAAATTCATAATTGAGACAAATATAGCTTTTGATGTTTTTTACAATTCCTTATTTGAGGAATAAAATAGTTTATATTTAAATTTATAATTTGTATCTGTGATTATCGAACCATTCATAACAACCACTTATTAAACGCAAATTTCATGAATTTTCGTGAAACGAAAATATCAAAACAAAAATTTGTTTATTTTTTAATCAAATCATAGATCTCGTACTTCAACAATAAATTCTGAAGAAGTTTCCAAAAGACTAAAATGCTATTCAAAATAATGAGTGAAAAATGTGGTAAAAGATTAATTTATAGAACACTAGGAATAGAAGGAAAAAAATAATAAATAAAAGTTTACAAATTGTTGATAAAAAGGAAAAATAAAACGAATAACTTATGAGTAATTTCTAGAATAACTCCATTTATAAACATTTTGCAAATGATAAAAGGGTTCACAACATTGTCGACAGCAGTATTTCCTTAAATACATTTATTTAAAAAAATGAATTAATAAAAGTTCCAAAAAGATAAGGTATTCTGAAATGTTTGTTTAGAGCGCACCCAAAACATTATAATTGAAATAAATCAAATCTATATATGATTTTGTGAACTAAAAAGTTTTTTCATTATTAATTTAAATTGAAAAAGCAATAAATAATGTCATTGGTGTGAAACGAATTTAGCGAATCAGAAAACATCTCATGTTTAAAATAAAAAATTATTTTTATCAATTTTTTCTCATATTTAATTCAACTGACAGTTAATCAGTTTCAGCAGTTGTTTATGGGCTAAAAAGTTTAAAAATCAATGCAAAAAATTAGTTATAGTTCAAAGTATTAATTCTTGTCAGAGCTGAACATAAGTTGAAAATAATTTAAAATTTCGAATTAAAATGAAGTGAAGATTAATTAATGAGTAGAATTTTGCTAATAATTAAATTATAATTGAAATCATTGGTTCTCAACAATAGAATTAATAGAGAAATCTGTGAATTGAGGAAAGATTTGCAGTCTAACAGTTGCCATAATTGTATAGTGAATGACATACAAAGTATAATAAGTCATATTTAATTATAATTGATGGCCAAAACTCTAGTGAAGGCTCTATTTGAAGACTGTTAGGAATGAAAAATTTATTAAATGTTTCGAAAACCTGACCGAACCTTGAAGTTGACATAAGTTTAAAAAATTATATCAGATATGATTGGGTGGGGATATGAATACTCACTATTTATTACATTAACCAATCTTTCAGTTCAAGTTATATTACATTTAAAAAACACATCATTTTTTCAATATTCCAAAGAGTGATTATCAGAGAAAAACTCCTTCATTAACATTATTTCACAGAATGAATTGAATTGAATATTGAAAATGATGAATAAAAAGTACAGATAAAAGATTGACTGTGAATGCTATCGAATACGGTATAAGCGGTTATAATTAATTTGATAGATTATCACAACTATTATATTAATTATGTTTCAGGTTTAATAAATATAACCCAAATATTATTATTCATGTGAAACGTGTATAAACATTGCAAAAACTATATCAAACTTAACATACTTTCAAAGTCAAAACTTTTATTTCAAACCCAAACACCTTTTATAACATTTTAAGACCATTTAAATATTATAATTCAATTCCATTATGTTTTAGAGTTCATATTTTTTAGTTTAAATTCAATTAATATCAAATTTTCGATATTATGTGTGGTTTTATTAATTCGTTAAAAGGAGTAATTTTCAAAATATTTCATATTTTCTTTTTTAATTTAAATTTAATAATCTATCAGAAAAACTGTCAACAAAAGTAATTCAAGAGTTGTATGGCTTAAAGCAAAAATCAATTAAACATTAGATAACAAATTAAATCAAATCAAAAATAATTAATGAAATTCCAGTCTTCAGTACTGAAAGTCTCTCAAGACTTGTCTCTCAATAACCATAACTAGAATTTAATGCAATTCTTATTTCAAATTAAATCTATGAAATCCCTGAACTGTTTAAATAATATTTTTTGTCTCTATTGTCAACTCATTTGAGTTGTTGTTAAAGTTGAACAACAATTCGTTACAACAGTATTAATAAATTGTTGTGAAATAGTATTGAAAATCAACTAAAAGAAGGAAAAGAGAAAAAATGATAATAAGTTAATATAATTAATAATTCATTAATGAAAACCTTGAGCTCTATAACTATTTTGGCGTAAATATTATTTTTAAAACCATTTTTACGTATTATCACAACTATTACTACTTCTGTATTAATTCAAAATATATTTGATTTCACGTTTTCATTCAAATGCGTAAAAAAATTGCGAAAATGTTTTAATACTTTGATTCGTTTTGATTAACATTTAAATAGGTTTTAATGTTTTGTTTTAGAGTTCAATGAATTTCAGGTTAAATAACATTCAATTTGTATTCAATATTCAATCAATTTTAACAATTTTTATCAATGTTTTCATTATTCAAAACACATTTGTTTCCAATTAAATGATAAGTTATCGTAAAAATTTCAATAATATTAACGTGTATTTGAAAGAAATATTAATTTAGCATAAAATCAAATAAATGTATAAAATATTTTCATTCAAAATAATGATAAATACCTCAAAAATTTGATATCATTTTAAACTTCACTCAAATTGTGATAAATTGTCCAATAATTCAAAAATAAAATCACATAATTATTGTTCATAAATAAAAGTTGATTTAGAGCTCAATTTATAATTATAATCATATTTTGATTTCAAAAAGCAAAACATATGAATGTTAGTAAACATTATTAATAATAGATTTGAGTATCATTTGTGAGCCAATGTTCGCCACATTTTTAAGTATAAGGTTGTTATGGAAACAATCCATTAATGTTTAGCTATGTTTTTGTGCTTCTGTTTTACTTTCACTTTCATGTGACACAAGTGGCGGAACCAATCAATTAGTGATAATCTATAAACTCATTCAAATTAATTAAAAAATAATTAATGATAATATCAATTATAGTCTAATTGATTAAAACTTTAATAAAAAAAACTTATAGAAAAAGTTATTTAAAACTTTATAAAACTTCGAAACAGAACCTAATCTTTTTGTCGCGTTTAAAAAAACTTTAAATATCTTTAAATATTTTCAGATCAATAGTTGACAAATGATTTATCGGTTAATGATTAAGAAATAAATTTTAAAAATATTTTTTACAAATTGATATTCAAATGAATTTAAATGAATGAAAAGTTAGTAAATGTTTGAAACTTTGATTTTTAATTGATTGTAGAGTTTGTAGACATCTATTGGTATCTATTTTAAAGTTAAATAATTTGATGCAATAATACGTGAAAACTATAATTTAAAACTATTTGCAATAAAAATTGAAAAGAATTGATTTTTTTGTTCAAAATATTGTATAAATATTATTGAGAATAAGACGCGCTTTGAATCAAAGTTTTGATTCAAAACAATAAAATCATTGAATAAGCGAGAGATTGATTGACAATAATAGCGATCACTATAACAAACGATAACTTTAAAGTTGAAATCGATTGACTGATAATGAATTCCTCAATGTCTTCGTGTTTAAATTCAAAAGAAAGTGAATTTGTAAATATAGTATTGAACTGTCCGGACGGTCATGGATTGAAATTACGTTTGAAGAAAACGGTTTCGTTTATTAAAGTGATTGAAATGGTTTGCGAGAGATATAATTGGCATAAAAATGAGCTGAGATTTCATTATTACGGACAACGTGTTAAAGAGACTGACACTCCACTCATCTTACAGATTATGGATAACGAACAGATTGATGTCAATAAAGAACAAATTAGTGGACACTTATTTCATTTCAATTAATTATTTCATTTCTTATTCAATTCTTTATTTCATCCTTTTTCAAAATTACATTTTAAATCAAAACTATTACTATTGACTCTTTACTTATGTTTAATTTTTTACTTTTAGTCAAAATGTAATGATTCTTATCTTTATCTCTCTTTATGTGAAATTAATAAATAATTCAACAAAAATCAATTATTGAGATCTTTTCATTTGAAACAACAGTTTTCTTGGGTTTAATACTTTTTAATGAATCGGAAGAAAAAATAGTTGGAAAACTTAACATAAATTTGAGATTTTAATGGTTGAAAAGTTTTAATAAATTAAAATTCAAATGAATTACTGTTATTATAGAATTAATATAAGTTATATCTAATATTAAAGAAGCATTTAATTTGTATCATGAATTCGTGCAATACTGTATAAATTGGCACAAAATCTATTAATCATACGAAAAATATAATTTTATCATTAAGTCATGCAGTTTTATAACATAATTCTTTCTTTATATAATGTTTTCTCTGGGGTTTTCATTATTAATTACAAGTGAAACGTGTTTTCTTTCTTTTAAATGCAAAATATTAGAGTATTTTGATTTATATTCGTTATTAATTACTATATTTTATACTGAAATCAAGTTATTTAATCAAATCATTACTCGAGTCGGAACTTTTGTTGAATAATAAGTTTCGATTTTTCTATTATAAAAATCAATAAAATGAGTTTTGTTTGACATAATAAATCAGCAAAAAATACTCTTAATTTTTCACGAAATTTGGTCTTATTTGCAATTATTTGTCCATTAAATTTCAGACCTTTATTTTGAAACTTCGCAACAATGAATTTTTGAAACTCATTCATTTTGTTAAATGAATTTGCGATAAAGAATTTGTTTGATGTAATATAAACCTTATTTTATAGCTAAGGTTGAACATGGGATTTAATCCACATCCAGAGTCTAAAATAAGCAGGTATTGAAGCTTGAATTTATTGTCAGTTTTGAAAAAGTTCAGAACAGTGAATAATAACTTGTCAAATTATTTTGATTAATCAATGCACGCAATAATAACAATATTCTCTTTTAATGACTGTTATGTATTCAGTATTTTATTCTTCTGAAAACTTTTAGCAATGGTAATAAATTCGAAAAAATTTAATCGGATTTATTTTGTAACAAAAATGCTTTAGAGCTAGACTTTGAAAGAATTCAAAATTAATTTGAAATCTAAGAACATTGCAATTAATATGAACTTTGACTACTGTGCGAACTAATTTAGCTCACATTTATAGAAGGATTTAAAGTCATTAATGTTTGGGATTGTCTGCGAAACCTAGAAATTATTATGGAATAAATTAAGAGGAAAACAATTGTTTTCAGGCTAATTGATTAAAAATTAAATATTAAGCAAAACGAATGATATGCTTATTAATTTTCGAATTATGGTTATAAATATTTAGTAAATTTAATTTCGAATGAATGTTAAGTTCAGGCTTTTCTGAAATCTGAATTCATTGACCATAAAGTCGCATAAACTTGAATTTCGGTAACAAATTGAAAAAAAATTGAGCTAAACTTATAACTCATGTTAAATTACAACCAATTCCTTCAGGTTTTCTACAATGATTATAAAAAATGATTTAAAGGTTGAAATAATTTGAAATTTCCTTTCCATTGATGAAATAAAATGCTATGAATCCGTGTCTAAAGCAAATAATTTATTGGTTGATTCTATTGGAAATCAATGAATTAAAAAATCTAAAATAACTGTCAAGAAATGAAAATCCGTTCTAAAAATTGAAATAAGAATATTTCCGGTAAAATTATCATTTAATGCAAAGTAAACATTCACGAATGAGGAGTGGTTACGAGCATTTTCTTCTTAATTTATTGTAGCTCTTAATCTCGCATAAAGCGAGGCCTTCAGAAAACCCTAACATTTTTTAAGTTTTCTTTTTAAATCAAGTTATAGAGAGGTTTTAATAACTGCTGAAAAAACTACTAATGAATAAGCAATAAATATCATTTAATTGCTTAATAAAATATTGTTTATTTTTTCCCTTTTTGGTGAAAAATCTAATCTTAAAAAATTAAATGAAGCAAAGCTTATAAATCAAATTTTTGAAGTGAAAAACATAGTTTATTAGAAACTAAATGTGCAAAACAACCTAATTTTCTAATTGAGTGTTGTTATTGTTGAAGTATTAGAAAATTTTATCAGCTAATTATTAATTCATTAGTTTTCGCATAACTATATTATTAATGTTTATTAATCGAAAAATTAATTTTTCTCAAATTCCCCAATGGTGTTGAGCTATGATTTAATGCACATTAAATCAAATTTATTGGCCAAACATTCTCTTTTTGAATGAATTTTAGGAGCTTTACAGTGCGAACTCATTTGTCAAATAATTTTAATGAACTCTTGATTCAATGAAGCCCTAAAATTAAATTACAAATATTTTGGGCGCAAAGTTGCCCATCATTTCGGAAAATAATATTTGTAATTAATCTTTTTCAATCTCAATCGCAATTTAAATTTAGAATTTATCGGCATCGGTCATAATAAAAGAATATAGACTCAATTCAAGGAAAATTGTTCCTTATCATGTAATTTCAGCCTAATTATTGAAATCATACAAAACATACTTTTAATACTTCGGTATTTATGTTTCATTTGGCAATGTTTTCAAAAAATTAAATTAATTTATCATTCAATTCTTCATCAGTCAACTATATTTATTAATTGAATGCAAAACAGAATCAATCAGATTTCTGGTAGCAATAATTTTACTTGAAATCGATTGTTTGGATATTTCACTCTTTTAGTTCAAGTAAAATAAATCTTAATTATAATTTTTTTATATTCTCCAAATTATTGAACACCAACATGTTTATATTGAATATGAATTTCAGTTTTGAATTTCAATTGAATCAAATTTAAATTAATAAATTGTAGGTTTCAAGAGTTGGACTAAACATTAAATTTACACCTCTTTTACAACTGTAGTTATTTAAAGAATAAAGAAATCTGAATAAAAAATTCATATTTTATTTGAGAATTAAATTCATTATTCAATGACTATAACTTATCAATAATGGCCAACTAATAGGAAATTATCATAACTATATTTCAACGCAAATAAACTGAAATTTTTGTTATAAAACTTAGGATTAGTTAATCAATCAAAAAATTCCGAAAAATCTAATAAATAAATTAAAAAGATAATAATCCAGCACAAGCAAGAATAAGAGTACAGGATAAACAGGAATTTTTGAGAAATTATAGCTACACAAAATTTGATAGCATTTATTACTACGGAATAGTAATTCTGACAAGACTTTTAGAACCTTTTACATATTTTCTTGTTTCAAAGGTAAATGAGCATTATTCATCGCTAAAAAGAAAATGAACTAAACTTGTAGCAGATTTGAGCAGTGCTATCAACTTAAATTTACGCAAATGAAGCTAGGTCATATATTAGCGAGGGAGATTAGGCGAGGCTTTAAACTCTACCTTCGAAGCTATAAAACAGGACTTTCCTATCAAGATTTCTGGAATGATTTTCTGTTTTCATTACAATTTTAGATAAAAATTGAAAAGAATAAAAAAATTTCTTTTTAAGAAAGTATTCTTTTGCAAAAAAGATGAGATTCAAAATTAAACTTACTTTCTTATGAGCTAGGTTCAAATTCTTATTTTTTCAAGTTTTTGAGTTCCTTTATATCCCTTACTAAAATGAATATATTTTTATATTTTTTTTCTCTTACTCCTAGAAGCTTTCTAATTTTCTGAATGATTTAAAAAGTCTGAAAATTTTGAATTAATAAATTGATTTCTCAAAGCATTATATTTTTCAATAACATGTTGAATAAAAATGTGTAATTGATACAAGCTCAAAGCTCATACTTAGACCATCAATTTGATGAAAAATGATTTTATGTGACAGATAACTCTTTTCAAATTAACTAATCATTAATTATTATAACGTTCAGAATAAACGAGAAAATTTCGTATTTCATATACTCTATCTTTTATAACCTAATGATATAACATTATTATGTTAGATAAAATGTTTTTCCAATTTTACGCTGTTCGAATATGGGTTCTTCAGCGGAAAAATAAGAAATTTAAAAATTCTAACTCAAGCATTTTTGGTAATGAGAATATAAGCGTTAATGTGACGCGTTATCAATCAAATTATTTCGCTATACGATAATATGAAATATTGCATAAATGAATAAGATTTTCTATTTGAAAACTTTGTTTCTTTTTTATTTTATTTTTACAGATAGAAACTTAAATATTATGAAATTTTATGATGACTTAAGTAATATAGAAAAGAAAAATAATTTTTATTAGAAACAGTTTACAGAGTGATCAGTTCATAAATATTAATGTTTAGCATTATTATAGGATTCATAGAATGAAATAAAATCTTGAAAACCATTAAATTAATTATTATGCAATCCATAACTTTATGTGAAATATAAAAGCAAAGGGTTTTCCCAAACTCAAGGCTGATTCGACGATAGTTATCGATTTTTATATTCGAATTGCAAATTATAGTTATCATAATATTTTTCACTTTTTGAGCGATCTTCGTCTTCATCATATATAACATTAGTATTGATTCCAAAGTCAACAACTTCCTTATAGTCAGTCTATTCGTTATTATTTCATAACTTTGCCTAATTTTTAACAAAATTGTGCATCGACTCAAAAATTACTATCTTATGTTATTTTTTGATTATTAAATTAATTTTTATCGCCTCCAGTCTTAGTTTTCAATTAACATCAGTTTAAATACCGTCCTCTAAACTACTGTTTTTTCTCTTAAAAACTTTTTTCCCTCAGAAACTTTAATTCTAACCTTTTAATAGTACTCTTTATGATATAACTTTAATGATTTTAATGATTTTTTTTATCAACGAACGAAAATTTTAATTACTTGTGACTCAAATTTAGAAGATACTCGTCCTTGTTGTTTATTTTAGATGAATGAGGATTTTTATCGATAGTTTTGAATTAAGCTTAAACTAACACATTTATTAGTTTTATACTCATTGTATAGTTAGAGATAAGCCAACCATGAGCTTGAGCTGGGCTGGACTCAAGAGCTCATAGGACCTGGGCTTAGACCCTTTTTTTGAACCCTACTTTTTCGAATACTTTATCCCATTTTTTCGAAACCCATTCTTTCGAAAACCATTCTCAAATATTATTGAGTTAAACTTGTAATTCTAACTCAATTACAAAATATTTATTTTATTCTTAATTAAATATTACAAATAATTTTGTGTTTCAAATAAAATTCAATATTTAGTGTTACAAAACTATCAGAAAATTGAGATATGTTTTCGAAAAAATGGGTGATTACCGGACTTGGTATGAGCTTCTCAATTTTCTCAGCAACATTTATGAGCTGGTATTGCAATTATTAGATCTTTTAAGCAAAAAGGAAAGATGTGAATATATGTTTAAATATTCAAGATTTGAGTAATAATGGTATGTATAGAGGATTTTTATTTCGCTCACTTTCGCTTTCATCATCTATAATTATATCTTCATTTGATCACTTTGGGAGTTATTTTCGTTTTTTATAGTGATAATAACTAAGTTATATAACTTTAATCCAGAATTACTCATAAAGAAAATGCATCTTTCAATTTTCTCGTTTAATATTTAATGGCATTAATTAGCGATATTTTTCTGTCTCTGATTACCGACAGATTATTATAAGTGTTTTAATTAAGCTTTTGAAAGGGGAATCAGATATGAATTAATAAAATCATTTTTGAAACCTTTATTGAATTTTATTTCTAACTCTTTTTACAAATATATAAATCTCAAAAATGAACTTTTAGTCTAAATCCTTGAACTAAAAACTCATAATTTCAATAGGAAAAA